>JAVCKU010000161.1:12123775-12136901 GCA_032273985.1 Hypsolebias coamazonicus | reverse complement strand
TTTGTCTGCTGGGAGAATTATGATGTTTTTGTCCTTGCTAAGAGTAGTGAGTGCATCCCTCTCTTCTCTACTGATGTGAGCATGCATCAGGGTGAACTGAAGTGAATTATTTCCATTGCTCTCATTGGTGGCATCCCTGAAACTCATTATGAGAAAGATAAAGGGAAAATTACAAACATATGTTTGTTATGGTTGAAATGAGGTGTATGGACTGACTGAACCTCTGTTTGTACCTATCAAATGTTTTGAATAAAATCACTTGAGTTCCCTTGAAACTGCTACAACATATTTGAACGTCAAAATAGAATAACGTAGAATCATAATAATTTTCATCTTGTTTTGTTGCTGCTAACAGTAATTGTAAATGTAAATGTATATAAGGCGAGTGGAAGAAAATGAATGTAAATTAGCAATAATACAACAAGAAGTTGTTCCTTTCTCCTCAGCTTCTTCCTCCACTGCAGAAAGTCACTCTGCTGCTCCCTCTTTCTGCTTTGTTGGCCCCCTCATATAAAACAGGCCACCCATCTGGTCTTCTTTCTGCCGGTTTACTCTCCTCTTCCTCATTCAAATAAAGGTGCCAATCACCGTAATTGGCACCCTGCAGGTCAATTGTCCCAAACTACAGACCTCGCTGACATCTGGTTCATATATAGATGTTGTACGTTAACTTTACAGCTTTGACAGAGTTACAACTTCTGGTTTTGGCTAGAATTTTTCACGCTTGACATAAAAATCACAAGTTTTACTATTAATAATTCAAAGTGATCTGAATCACCATTTGTTGGCCTTCAAAGCATCACATAGGATTTAAAGCTCTGAAACTTTCCAAGGCGACGAACGACTGAAAGCTAAAGAACATCGCAAGAGCTATCGAACAAAGTTAAATCAGGTCCTCTGAATGGTTTCTTTTTGTTGAAACGTTTCATCTTTCATCCAAATGACTTCATCAGTCCGAGGAGTCACAACAAACTCAGTCTTATAAAAAGCACCTTCACATAGTGGATCAACCGGTTTGATGGTGATAAGATGGTTTCTGGTGTCCGCTCTCTCCCCCGCCGTCTTGTTTGAGGCAGTGATGGGGATGTAAAGGTCATGGATGTTTTTCACTTACTAATGTCACATGTTCTAGAAGCATGTGTGCACGTTAAGAGTTGTTTTGTCTTTGTGAAGTGGAGCCTGCAGAAGCACGGAGACATTCACCTGATAAACTCAACTACTGTGAGCTGGGAAGCAGAGTTGTCTTGACCTCGCCTCTGTTTGATAATGGGTATTTAAGCTTTTGTTAGCTCTTTCGCTTGGAGCAGAACTTGTGAGCCGGGTGTGATGCAACATCCTGTAACCTTTTCAACGGCTGCTCCTCTTGCACGATTAAACCCAACTAAGAAAGATATTCTCCTTTCCTGTATGGCTTATTTATTTAATGAGCTGATGATAGGATAAATAAACTTTCCAACAGCAGTCATGGCTAAAATGGTTCAAAATATTAATAATCCAGGTTGTTGGAAAAGAAATCCAGTTTCTTTTTGTTGAAACGTTTTGTCTTTCATCCAAAAGACTCCAAAAACCATCTTAGCACCACCTTAGTTTGACAGCTCAGATATAAATTCCCTAAAGTTCTATCTCAAAAATGCTCCTTGGAAATCATTTTAATTCAGTTTGTGCCAAGAAGTGTTTTTTTTTTTATTTTTTTTAATGAATTCAACTTTAACTAAAGTTTAGGCAATACCTTTAGGAAATTTTCTTCAACATTTTTAACATGGCGCCAATGTTTTTGTGTCAATAACCGTTCAAAACATGAATGTTAACTGCTGACAGAAACTTAAATTACCATCTACTATTAATTATTTATTTACCGTATTTTTCAGACTATAAGGCGCACTGGATTATAAGGTGTATTAAGTGAAACAAAACAGATAAGTCACAATAAACACTTAAAATCAGTTCAAGGTCAGTAAACACAATCAGAATTAATACATAAAGTGCACCAGATTATAAGGCTTACTGTCGATGTTTGAGAAAATTAAATGCAAAAACTAAATGCACCTTATAGTCTGAAAAATATGGTAATTTATTGTTATTATTGTGATTTACCATTTATTTAACCAAAGAGAAATTTATGAAGCCTTTTCCTCTGTCATGAGCAAAACCTTTTGATAAAATCAGAATTTTTATTTGGATTTAAAAAAAAAATCTGTTTCATTATAATTTTCTGATTGTAACAATTTGATCTGAAGTGTCCTTCAGTTTTGAAATTGAAAGCATATTAGTTTAAATAAATACTGTGGGGCTTTATATTATGTTTGAATCCATAAAAGGCTTCAGAAATGAACTTGAAAAGACTGCTCTGTTCACGTTAGAATTAAATAAAACCTTGTGTCATCAACCATCATCTATTGTTCATTTGTGTTCTGATCAAATACCAGAGACTTTAAAGGCTTTTTGTATTTGGGTATTATTGCCATTCAGTTGAAGCCTCAAGGGCATGCCAGTTTTGTCATTTTGTGCCATCATTTAAACTAAAACCTAATTAAAAGTGCAGAGTAAATAAAGGGATTTTTTTCCAGGAAGATGTGAAAAGGTTTATTGCCTTCATTTGCTGCATGAAATAGAAGGAGCCAATGTTTCAATAAAGCTGTAAACAAGCATATAAAAAATTAATAAGAAGGCTGATTAAACATGCAGGTGATACTTGTTAATTTTGTTAATTATGAAACTGGGAAACGTTCTCGTGTTAAATTTTTAACGAGCAGCAACCACCTCGCATCTTGTTTTCCCGGCCTTGAGGTTGTGGAAAGAATGAAACAAACAGCACACAAGTCAAATAACATAGACATATATTTATATGCATATGAATAAAAATGCATATACATATTTTACAATATCTTAGCAGAGCGTAAAAACAGCTCTGTCAGCCCAGAAATCAAAGAAAAGCCTTTTTTTTAATAAGTGCAAAAAAAATGTTAATGAGACAAAGAACTGTAAAGCATTTATAAAGTTTTTTTTTTTTTTGTTCCTCTAAACTTTCATCCACATTTTTTTTCCTGGTAAAATCACATGGAGCAGACACAGAGAAAACTTGTGCAAAGACCCATTTATATATATTTATATATAAATTTATATCTATGTACATGAAGTTTGTTTGTCACAAGTAGAAGCTGGTGCCATTAGCTTAAGTTTAGCTTTTTTGTTTGCTCAAAGGAAACCATTTAGAGCCTCTGCAGGACCTTGGCTGTGCATAACGAAAATGTAAACCCAACAGAATGTGTTTCTTTTTCTTTTTTAAATAAAAGAAAGATCTTCACATAGTGATGGAGTGACCGAGTGAAGGCCTGTGGTGCAGAACTTCCACACAGCTGGAGCGAGAGGAAAGACGGCAACAACACAAAACAAACTAAAGGGCTCTGTTTAACCCAAGAAAGACTTTTCTTCTTTTCTCTTTACAAGAAGAACCTGTCTCACTTCTTAGACCTCCCCTCCACAAGACTAATCTTCAATCTACACCGCCGAGCACACGATACAGCAACTGCAGATACACATTACAAAACATCATCGAGCAGTGACAGAAAAATGAGTCCGAGCTGAATCTCAAGAGAAACGTGGGTCTGAATCTGCTTCGTTCATAAACACTATTTTTGTCACAGGCTGAGCACTATCTTGACTGAAAATGAACAAACTTTTTTTTTTTTGTTTGTTTTTTTACTTGAAACAATAGTTCATATCTTTTGAAGTGAGGTTCTGTGGAAAGGTTATGAATAATAATAATTTCACATGTTGAAATAGCTTTTTGGACCAGTTCACTTTGGAGAAATAAAGTTTATTCTGAGCGGACTGCTGCGCTAACGAGCCAACGCAACCACTGTCAAAGTGGTTTGCTGTGGACTAAAAGCAACTTTAATCTGAAAAATCAGGGCTTAATTTGAACCGGATCCTGCTGGAACAGTATCTGGGAACTCTCTTATTTTGACAGGGTGCATTCCGGTAACGGTTTGCTTGGATCCGGTAACTCTCAGGCTTAATAAAGTTATGAACAAATATGACAGCCTTGAACTAATAAAATTTATATTGTTTATGTAAACTGAAAATATTTACATAAACACTCATTTTAAACACAACAACCACTTACGAGCTTCATAAATCACATAAGAGCCCCTTCAAGTAAGCATTTCCACCTCTACACTTAAAAACATCTCCACCCCTAAAAGTCCAAAGTCCTCGCTCAATTTGATTAAAAAACTCAAAAATATAATTAAACAGCACTACTAAATTGCAAATCAGTTTGACAGTTTGAGTGGATTGTTAATAAAATTTTGATTAATTATTAAAAATACAACGAAAGAAATGTCTGATGTGTGTTATTCACATTATGATCAAACCTCGATCAAAATGTCGAAAAGACAGTCCAATTTATTTTCATTTAAAAAAGGCTTCTCATTGTCCTTAGGACAACAGAGAATTAAAGCACCTTAAGGCAGTGGCAATCAAGATTGGAGCAGGAGCAAGCAAATGCTGGGGATGAGTACTGAGTTAACCAAGCAGTCGTACGCAGGCAGGAGCCCGCAGGCAGCCGCCATGAACAGATCTAGATGAAGGAGGCGCCTGGAGGTTTCACATGTGGAGTCGGACAACAATGAGCAGGACAATGAATTCAGCGAAGAAGAGTCGAGCTTGAACCGTCAAGTAAGGGGGAGGGTAACGCTTGACAGAAGTGGAGTGTTTACAAACGTAGGTAAACGTTAACTCGCTAAAATACACCAAAATGCAGGAAATCACATCTACTTTATTCAAAATTTTCTGAGGGAGGACTCCCAAGACACCCACCACCCCCACTGGTCCATCTGCTATAAGCGTTCCAGCAGTGATCAGTTTACAAATTAAGCCCTTTGTAAAAGGTTTCAGTGGTTTACTTGAATTCTACTTCAGAAACCTTCACGTTGTCAGTTTCACATTACATACACAGATATGATGGTAGTAATCTTTGGATAGTCCAGTTGGAAATGCTACAGGCTGCACAGGAAGTGCTAGCTAGCTAGGTAGCAACAGCTGTTACTTGTACTAGCAAATAACCTTAAAACAAAACTGACGGTGGTTTGAAAATTTATCAAGTAATGTTCATGTTAACCGCTAGGAAACATTAGAAAATAAAGTTGCATTAAGACGGTAGGAAGCCGCTTGTGGGCCATGTTCAAGCTAGCTGTTAGCTTATCATTTGTATCAAAATTTAACTCTGTTCCTCCAAACTGGGGTTATTCAAAAGAACTGTGTGCAATAGATATTGTTTATACTCTTTCCATAGAACCCTACTATAAAAGTATTTGAGCCATTATTTTAAAATTAGGCAAATTACAACAGAGTTTTAGGGCCATACTAAGAATAAATAATTACTGTACATTATGAGAAATTACGAGAATAAAGTCATAGTATTACCAGAATAAATTCATACAACAATAAAGTCATAATATTACCAGAATGAAGTTGTTTTTAATTAGAAAAACAGCTTCAACAGTTAAAGCTCCTTTTCCACAAAAAAGCAATATCTTCCAAATCCGTGTGGTTCTTTCTTCGAAACAGACATAGTCGTTCGCACAATCACTTCAAAGTCCTGATACTGATAATAATCTGATGCTGATGTGCTAACAGATGAAGTATTTCCTTATTTGTAAACCCAATACCAAAGTATAACTTATCAAGATGCTCAATATTCATCATTTTACTGCAGTTCTGATTTGTCGTGTCGGAGTTCTCATATTACAACATTATTATTGTATTATTATGACTTTATTCTCATAATACTACAACTTTATTCTCGTAAATTATGACTTTATTGTCGTACGACTTTATTCTCGTAATTTCATGACTTTTTTCTTATAATTTTTTTTCTTAGCGTGGCCCTAATACTCCGTCGTACAAAATGGATGAGAGGCCAAACAAATGATTTCTCTCAGAGTAAACCGGCCTTACATGAAAAGCAGGTCTCCCAACCTCTCAGCTCTATTTCACGGCTCAATATTTAATGTCACGGTGAATTATGGATGGTGCTTATAGAAAATAAAACAAGAGCACAGCTGTACCACTGCAAAGAGCTCCGAGTCCGTTTTTTGCAGCACTGAGCACAACAAGAAGAAATTATCAGCTACAAGCTGCTACACGGGTGCAAAAAGGCCCCGCAAGCTCCCAAACTGAGGTCAGACTCGTTCAGTGTGCTCCTCTGGAAATTTAACTGCACCAAGAAACTTAACGAGCTGCCTGGCCTCTACACGGTTTACAAATTGATGTCATGACTGGGTGACGGATTTTTCTTTTTCTTTTAGAACGCCTTGAACCACCTTCAGCTAGTATCGGAGAAAAGGAGGCTGGGAAAATTAAAGGGGAAAAAATCACAGTCGGGAAAAATGAAAAGAGCCATGAGAAAACAAACAAGAGCGAAAAGAGGAGAATAGCTCGCATGACATGCTCAAAAATTGAGGGCAAACTGTTTCAAATTGCAGGTTTTTGTAGGTGATTTGGAGTTTCTGTGGCCCAGAAGGGAAACTGAAGAAATTTCATCTTATTAGAAGTAAAAAAAGAAACAGATAATCTTTGCTTCCTCTTGTCCTTTTTTTGTGAACACAGAGAGATTGATCAAGCTTCAAATAAAATAAAAAACAAGAAAAAAATGTACTGATGAACTGAGTTACTCTAAAAATCACTTTCTTTTAGCTAAACCCTGACTTCGGCTAAAGCCGACAAAACAAATGACTTCAAAGTGGGAAGAAAAGAGAAACAGATGAGCAGGTTAAAAAAAATTAACATAAAGTGCTTTCAATGAAGGACAAGCTGAGGAAATAGTTTGTCTGTGAACGGGTGAGTCGAAACTGAATGTGACCAGTGATAAAGAACAGGAAACAATATTTAAAAAAAAAACATCTTGAATGCAGTTTCAAGCATTCAAATCATTTCCGTAAATGAAGAAAACCAGTGCATAAAACAAATAAAACCTGAAATGTTGTCAAGTCATGAACCAAATCCAGATATGCTGCAGAAGAATTTTCTGTGAAGCAATTTAACTGTTCACCACCTACAGCTGCAGCTTTCGTCCTAAACAAAGACGCACAACAAAAATCTCTGGACTGAGATTTGGTTCAAAAGAATTCCTGATATGTTTCTGTGCAAACTCTCTCAGAGTTTGATTTAGAGTCTCTTGTAGAAGCGGTGAGATCCGCAAATCAAACTTAACCTGGGTTCAGAGGTCGTCAGCTCACTTTGCGTAACGCCTCCAAAGCTTTTTCTCTAAAGGCTTCAGACGACTCCAACCAGCTTTCTCGCTCCCCTCTTTCTTTTCATTTTCTTTAATGTTAAGCTTTTAGATATGTGAGTTTGCACCGTTGGTCCAGGTCTTTCCACATACTGGTTCAGACACAAACACAACCAAATGAGAAGATTTTACAAAGAAACTACAGCTGGACACCAAACAGATATTAAGATGCTACAATTAAGAGTTTTTTTTTTAGTGTTTCTTTCTATGGTGAAAGCACATGAACTAAAATCAAACATGGCCACTTGATCAGGACTAGAAACATATTGCTCTCTTTGCAGCGCCACTTCTCATTCAGACGCCAAGTTACTCAACAGTCTTCTGACAAGACGTGTAATGGTTATAACGGGCCACAGCTTAAGCCCAATACATGCTTATGAATTATATGTTGTTGCTTAATTTCTCACCTGTCTACCAAAATGCAGCTAAACCCCTACCCTTCTAGTTTAATGGTTGTTATTGCCTCCATTGGCAAATTACAAAATTGAAAAAATAAAATTGCTGCAATACCATGTTGGGCCAGTAGGTGGCAGTATTGAAATCATCAACATAAAAATACAAAAGAAGAACATTTGAGCATGGCTTAAGTTTCTTCCGAACCCATCCTTACTTTTTCATATCTAATTTTTTTAACATGAAAGCAAAGTTTAAAGTTTAACAAACATAATGTCAACATGTAAGGAGTCAGGCATGAAAAGAAAATAAATAAAATACTGTAACTCATAACCGCTCAGTTGGTGAAGTTTATGTGCAATACGCAAAGCAAAACTAGATTGTGACATCGTTGTTTTGCTTAAAGATCAAGCCTCAAATATGTTGTAAACATTTTAAGTCATGCTCAGAATATTCTTCATTTGTACCTTGATGTGTTGTTAAAGTTGACATGATCGCCACCTGGTGGCAGGGCTGCTTCAGCATATTTACTGGATTTTCTTCTATTTGTACAGATAGAAGTATTGGTCAAAATTAAAGAAAAATACCTGTTTAAAAATATTCACAGTAATGTAGTTTGGGTAGTATCTCCCTGAGCTGTGACTGCTGGTGACTAGCTGGCAAGGGAAAACTGTGAGAAAATAAAAATAAAAATCAGTCACTGAATTCTGAGCATCTGTGACCAAGCAACCAACCAGCCACGTAGCTGTGTTTTGCACAACAAGATTTATCATTTATCACGGGGGTTTAGGGGACTACGCCCATCGTGGTAAGTTTAAAACCACAAAGTAGGGATACAATAGTCCAAGTCCAAGTTTCACTACCAAAAATGTGTGGGTGGCAGAGAGCCGCAGGTGGCATAGAGCAGAGGGAGCTTCTCCTTGCACCTGTGGGCTGCACGCAGGTGCAGCAGATGCTAAATAATTTAAAATAATTAATTTTAAATAGACAACCCATGCCACTCACGTGGCTCGTCCATCAATCAGCCAATTGTGTGTCATGTCCACTCTTACTTTGAAAAACCGCAAAAGAGTGAGTCTGCAAACCGCGAAGTAGCGAGGGACAGCTGTACACTGGTGTGATTTTTAACTTGGACATTTGAGGCTGTCGCACGGTTTATGTCAGAGAGCTCTCGGCAGGTGTCACAAAACAGGTCTAGAATTGACAAATCTAGATTTAGAAGTGTTTTAGATGCCAGAAACCAATTGATGACTCGTTTATTGAACCACATTTTGAACCTGTTCAAAATGTACGCGACAAGGCTCTGGAAGGACATGGTCACAAACTTGTTTCCAGCAGTCGCAGCCCACTGGGTTATTGTCGGCATGGCTTAAGTTTCACTGTGTGAATATAAAAATGTTCACTTTACAATGTAAAATAAACTTTGCCATATTTTCACTATTCAAGACCCATTCCACGTGTTTCAGTTTTTATTACCATCAACTGTCTGGAACAATCGAAGTTATGGAGAATTGAACGTCCTCTTACATGTTTTCTGATGGGACTGGGCTGACAATAATGTCAAGTATGTTTTTTTTTTTTTTTTCCTGAACATTAACCAAAGGCATGTAAAACGAGAAAAATCACACACACACACACACACACACACACACACACACAACTCACGGGACAAAGAGTGAAGAGTCACTGAAAATTACTGTAAAGCGAGTGGTGATAAAACATCTGTCTGCAACACACACGCAGAAACTCTACAAAACTTTTAGTCTTTTTTTTTAAGTGGAAGAGTGACGTCACTTTCCATGAAGTCCTTTTTACTGGTTCGTATCGTTGTGCTGTGGCACAAAGTGGTGCTGCTGGAAAGAAACCTCATCACTTCCATTTCCAGACCTTTTTTTTTTTTTTTTATGACCTGGCAGGCGTTCTTGGCCTGTCTGCAGCTGCTCATGTGTCAGACATGTGGCAGGGCGAGATGCTGAGGCGCGGCGCTCACACGAGTCATCGTCCCTTCTAGTGCCTGAAAGGAAAACGTGCTACTTAGGAAACTGTTTTCTTCCCACCTAGATCTGCCTCCTTCCTGTCCAGCCTCATGTACGGCTCAAAGGCCGAGGAGCCGCAGCCGTAGGTGGACGTCAGTTCGTGATGCGCCCCCCCCAGCAGCGGCATGGAGAAGCATAGGGAGTGGGGGGGTGGGACACCCAACCGCGGAGACGACGGGGTACCGCCCAACGATGGGAGAGAGAGCCCAAACGTGCCTCCTGTTAGGGAGCTGGGAGGAGTGCTGCTGCTGATGCCAGGGGAGGTGGAGGAGCCTCCTCCTGGGCTGCTTAGCAAGGAGCCGTTCGTTGAGTGCACTGGAGGCCCCAGGAGGGCGTTGGGAGGCGGGGCGGGTCCCGACAGGAGGCGGCCCTGCTCCAGGAGGCGCAGGATGTTGCAGGTGGCCAAAGACTCGGACGTGGAGGAGGAGCGCTTGTCTGAATCCTTGGTGGTGTCCTTCTTCTGTTTGGTGCGACGGTTCTGAAACCACACTTTGACCTGCAGAAACACAAGCAAACACAAGAGTTGTCTCTCTACGCCTCGCTCCTTGTCTTCTGAAGACGTGTGAAGCGTTTTCTCTGCTCACAGAAACAGCTGATCAAATTTAAATCACCCCTGTGACAAGTGGCTTTATAATTTACACAAATGGCGATTTGTAAATCTGTACGTGGTTACTTACGTAAAGTTCTGTCATCATTTTCAAGCATTATTAATGGCAAACAGCTCCAGAGCAGCATGGGGCACTTCCCACAGTAATATAATGGTTTTCCTGTTTAAAAAACTGGCAGTGGTGTAAAGGTTTATTTTAAATTAGCGTCTGGATGAACATTTGAGACTAGAGTTGTTTTCTAACAGCAGTGAGTCATTTCAGTCTTGGCTCCACTTGGACTAGCCGTTCACCCGTCAGTCTGGTCAGAATTTACAAGTCGCCAAATTGAGGCTATTTAAAGAGTTGTCTACAACAGGTTAGATAGTTATTGTTAAAACCATTCTACAAAACAAAACCCACTCCAAGTAACCTGAACTATCCTTTTTGGGTCTGTTGGTTTATTTTAATGAAATGTAAGTTTTACTGGAGACCAGAAGGAAAACAGGAAGTTGACTGTGCTGTTTGCATTTTTAAGAAAAATAAAACTTTTTTTTTTTTTTAACATTCAGACTTGCGCAGAGGAAAGTTATTAAATATATTTTAACATGACGACTCATGTTGTGCTCAAAATCAGCTTTTTTCAGATAATTTCTGCTTCTTTGTGCTCATTTCGGCTTCTTTCAGCCTAATTGTGCAAACTCGTTCTGCTTTCTTATGCTAATTTAAACTTGTTCTACATTTTCAGCTACCTTTTTAGAAATGGAATTTCAGCTGTTTTCAGATAATTTCAGTTTTTTTCTTGGTCATTTCTGCTACTTTCAGCCCAATTCACTTTTTTTCTGCTAATTGCAGCTTGTTATGATCGTTTCAGCTTTTTTTCAGCTAGTTTCAGCTTTTTCTGCTATTTCAGCTACTATTATACTACACAAACTGTTATTATGAAAATCTTAGCACTTTCAGCTAATTCCACATTTTTAGCTCATTTCAGCTCTTTTCACTTCTTTCTCATATGTTTCTTTCAACTTTTTTGGCAACTTTCATGATATTTTTAGCTTTTTTTTATTGATTTTCTCATTTTTGTGCTTATTTAAACCTAATTCAACAAATATGTGTTCCTTCTGTTTTCTTCTGCTAATTTAGGCTTGTCTTTTCATTTCAGCTACATTTCAGCATGTTTTTAGCTATATTCAGCTGTTGTTCAGCACATTCTTCTTCAATAAGCATCCACACTACATTTTCGCAGGAAATGCAATTTCTCCAGTTGCATGAACTTCCACTCCTGGCCCGCCATCAGGACAGCAAATTTAGGAGTTTTACGCTGTGAGCCATCACACCAGCAAGTGCACGTAAGCTCAGTGAACTCTACCTGTCCCTGTTCTCCATGTTTAATTCATGCAGCGCATGTGTGGACGGCTTGCAGAGTGAAGGAAGTTGACTGGAGAGCACAGAGGAGCCAGACCGCTGGACGGAGAACAACCACAGAGAGGAATCACGTGCATGAAAACCGTACACAACGTTGACCTCGATCCAGAGGCCTCCGTGTCACTGCAGATTTAATCCATCTCACAGTGACAAAGACAATTTAGCACATCTTATTATTAGATCAAATGTAGCCACAACACTATTGTTTTATTCTTAACAGTCAGATTTTTAGATGTTCATTCTGTGTCCCTCTACATTGTATAATAAATAAAATCATATGGTAAAATTCAAGTTTTCAAAAACGCTAATAAGTTAAATCACAGGGAGGGATATAGTGGGAGGTATGCTGTGGTGTAATAAGATGTTAGGCTGCCTAAGGGGATTTAGTTTCTCTGGATTAGAGTGGGTTTGTTTAGACCAAGGGTGTCCAGTCCTGGTCCTCCAGAGTCACTTTCCTGCATGTTGTAGAGGAATCTCTGCTCCAACCCTTCTGATTTGAGTGAATGGGTGATTAGCAGGCTTCTGCACACCTTTAAGCAGTAATACGCTGTTTAAAAAAAATCTGTAAAAATTATTACAACAGTAACTGATTGTGAAATCCTATTCAATTCAGTTCATTTATATAGAGCCAAGTCACAACAGAAGTCGTCTCAGGGCACTGAACAGAAGTATTCATATAAAAAAAAATAATTTAACATTATCAAATGCATTGAACTACCGTAAAACAAGAAACAGAAAATTTCTGTTATTTAAACCAGTGTTTTTCTAAGTGAGGGCCATGGCCCCCTGAGGGGCCACCAGGGGTGCCCCTGACACATGGAGAAAAGAAGGTTTTAAAAAGCAAAAATAAAAATAGTAATAAAATAATAAAAATTGCCCACTAGGGCAATCTGTGTCGTTTCTAGATAAACACGCTTGAGAGAGAGATTAGATTTGTTTTGTTTTGTTCTTCTGGTCAACAGTTTGGTGAAAAGTTGTTTTTTTTATTGGAAATATACTGTAAGGTTTAAAACATGTTAGGTAATAACATTTTATGCTCAGCAGCTGTAATAATTAATTCAATACAGTGAATAAAAGTTAAAACATTCTAAAAGTTGAAGTTTCTTTACATATTTTGTAGCATTGTTTGTGGGTTTGCGAGAGGGCCCCTGCCAGAAGCTAATGCTGTTTGGGGGGGGGCCGTGGCATAGAAAAGTTTAGGAACCCTTGATTTAAACAGTTATGATGTGTGGAAAACACAGAAATTTACTTTGAAAATCTAAAGAAATTGTAAAATTCATAAAAAATACCATATTGTCACGAGCACATACAAAGTATTTACAGGTATACCTCGGTTTAAGTCCTAGTTCCGTTCCTACGGGCAAAACGGATACCGATTTAGACTTAAACCGAAA
>JAVCKU010000161.1:11978927-11989828 GCA_032273985.1 Hypsolebias coamazonicus | reverse complement strand
ACACACACACACACACACACACACACACACACACACACACACACACACACACACACACACACACACACACAAACCTCTGAAGAAAACTGTTTTTGTTGTGTGAACCTTTACCCTGAGTGTGTGAGGCTTGTATGGATTTATAGCCTCACACAGAATCACTCACCTCTTTGTTTACTAAAGATAATCTGAGAAGTTATTCTAGCTTCTTGGCTAGAAATGCTTCATGGGAAAAGGCTTCTTTGTCTGAGTTTTTGTTTTGAGGTTCTTCACCAGCATATTTTTTGTTTTAGGTAAAAGTCTGGTGTTTATTCAAAACACAGATTAGAGTTCAGAGTGAGATTATGTCATCTCTGTTGACACTCGCCTGTCTGTGGCTGAATATAATCCACACTGTTCTTTAACCACGAATCATAAAGTATGCACGTTATTTAGATTAAATGTGTTTTTAGCCTCCCCTGGCGTTCGCGGCACTGATGGGAGAACCCGGTCGACCAGTGTGGCCTCTGTGGGAGCTGCTGAAGTGGATGGTGGGAAGATCAGACCACACGATGGCTGCCATCTGTAAGGAGACAACATGGCTGCCATGTCATTATTTACACGTTGTCTCTCTGTGCAACTGAGTGGCGCTTTGTTCAGTGTTGGCCGTCGTCGAGAAGACCTACGGCTCCAAAGCCTCGCCCTCCCTCATCCAGAAGAAGGAGAAGCTGCAGAAGGAGATGGAGGAGCTGCTGGGAACCGATGGCGTCCTGTTCTACCCGTCACACCCCAGAGTGGCACCCAAGCACCACCACCCCCTCTTCAGAGCCTTCGACTTCTCCTACACTGGTTAGTGGTTCTGCCGACGCCTCGCAACACACTCGTCTTAACTTTATATGAGACACGTGGAGCCCAGGTGTTCTGAAAACATCTGGATTCATCTGCAGGTATCCATCAGTAGCCTCTGGCTCAATATTTGATCACTTTTTTGGAAGAATTAGTAGAACTCGTTTGAAGATCCATTACTTCATCCACTGTATGCTGTGCAACACATGACGCTGCCACCACCGTGCTTGACAGTTGGAGCAGTTATTAGATCTGAAAGCGTCACATTGACCCCTCCAAAGATAGTTCTTCTCATTTGGCCAAAAAAGCTCCTTCTTCTGATGTTCCTGGGATCAGAAAAGGTTCAAATGTTTTCACAGTGTGTGAATATTGAGCTTCTTCAGTCTGGGTTTCTTAGACTTTCTTGTAGTTTTGAATCTTAATAAGAGCGAGAAGTGCTGTCAAACAAACCCCGTTTGTGCTGGTGAAGAGAAACCACCTGCAGCACTCCGTCATGCTCACTAATCGTCTCAGAGTCCATGCTCTGCTTCTACAGTGGTCGTGGTGTTGACTGGCTCTGGTGGTTGTTAGTGTCATGAGTCACCAGGAAGGACTTCAAGTTCTAAAAGGTTTTTGTGACTGAAGTTCAGGACTTACCCAGAAAAAACTTAGAACTTGGTTTTGATGAAACGTTAGACTGATTATTAACTCTAAACTGTCTCTAGTTGTGAGTGAGAGAGTGAATGGTTGTCTCATTTGTCTCTGTGATGGACTGGAGACCTGTCCAGGTGTCCCCCCGCCTCTCACACAGTGACTGCTGGACATGGACACCTGTGACCCACGTGACCTGAAAAGGAAGAAGCAGGTAACAATAATGGTTGGAAGGAATGAAGGAAGGAGGGAAGGAAAGAAAGAAGGAAGGAGGGAATGAAAGAAAGAGGGAAGGAAGGAAAGAAGGGAGGAAGGAAGGAAAGAAAGGGAAGGAAAGAAGGAAGGAAAGAACGAGGGAAGGTAAGGAAAGAAAGAAGAACAAAGGGAAGGAAAGAAAGAAGGAAGGATGGGAAGGATTGAAGGGAGGGAGGAAGGAAGGAAAGAAAGAGGGAAGGAAGGAAAGAAAGAGGGAAGGAAAGAATGAAGAACAAAGGGAAAGAAAGAAGGATGGGAAGGATAGAAGGAAGGAAGGAAAGAAAGAGGGAGGGAAGGAAAGAAAGAAGGAAAGAAGGGAGGGAGGAAGGAAGGAAAGAAAGAGGCAAGGAAGGAAAGAAGGGAGGGATGAAGGAAGGAAGGAAAGAAAGAGGGAAGGAAAAAAGAAGGAAGGAAAGAAGGGAGGGAGGAAGGAAGGAAAGAAGGGAGGGAGGAAGGAAAGAAAGAGGGAAGGAAAGAAGGGAGGGATGAAGGAAGGAAGGAAAGAGAGGGAAGGAAAGAAAGAAGGGAGGGAGGAAATAAGGAAAGAGGGAAGATAAGGAAAGAAAGAAGAACAAAGGGAAGGAAAGAAAGAAGGAAAGGACGAAAGAAGGAAAAAAGAAAGGAAGAAAGAAACCCTGTACCAGAAGAAAAAGTGCCACACATTAAATACATGACTTTCTTTTGACCGCAGAGGAAACTTTCTTCTTTCGGCTGCTCCCTTCTTCATGTGTCACCACAGTGAACTAAGTCTCTAATCTGTTTAATGTTTTTGAGACACTTTTTTTTTAATCTGTAAAAAGACTAAAAAGCCCTGACAGTTTTATATTTAGTTAAACATTTAGTCTAAGTTTGATGCCAGCGTGGTGGTGTTTGATGGCTTCAGTCAAAAAGTCCCTCCTGCTTCAACAGACTGGTGCAGCAGCTGGTTACATACTGCATCTTCTGTTTGAAATAACTTTATTGTCCACTTGTTACAGTCACATTACTCATGTTACTGTAATGTGTACACAGATTAGTGCACCAGCAGAACAGGCAGTGAGTTCATGAGGTTAACGCTTGTTTCATCCTCAGGTATCCTGAACATCCTGGGCCTGCCTGTGACCCAGTGTCCTCTGGGTCTGGGTCAGGAGGGTCTGCCTCTGGGTCTGCAGGTGGTCGCTGGGAAGCTGCAGGACCATCTGACCCTTGCCGTGGCCCTCTACCTGGAGAAGACCTTTGGAGGTTGGAGGAGTCCTGGAGCAAACTAAACACACACACACACACACTTACAGCCATGACCAAAGAGAGCACGTCGAGGTATTTCTGCCGTCCTGCCTGCAGTTCACACACCAAGAGGCACAGTCGGAGGTGAACGTTCAAGGTTTTGCACTAATAAGAACTCTGTCGTTCCTCCAAGGTTTGAAGCTCACAAGCTGAACGTTTAGGTGGAAACATTTTCACGTCAGATTTCATTAAGCAGCTTGGTTCATGTTGAGTTTGTGTTTACCTAAATCCTCCTGTTGAAGATCCTGCTTTAACAGGAGAATGCACACACACATCAAACTGATAATCAAAGGTCCTTGGAGATTAAATTATTCAGTCAAACGAGGCAGAAAAGAAGGAAACACAGACAGACGTGTGCTAAATATTAACATTAGAAACTAAAAAGGACAAGACGCACTGGGTGTTTTAATAAAAATAGGCAAAAGATGAGTTTGACCTGATGATCATGTGAATGCTGTGTGGCTCAGCAGTTGTGCTGCCTGTTTTATGCTTCAGCTCATTTTAATAAATAAAACGTTCAATTTTATCTGCGGACTGTGGAGCTTTTTGCAGCGGGTCTTTTCTTTTATACGAGCCCTGGCAACAATTAGATCACCTCTGTGATTGACAACAATCATATCTTTGTTTTTACTGCGTCTTAATGCCACAAGGCTGCAATTTTGACTACCGTATATTTCGGACTATAAGGCGCAATGTCAATGAACGGGTCTGTTTTCATGCATAAGGCGCATTTAGCAAAACAAAACAGATAAGTCAACTCATTCATGAGAACCACATGAAATCAGTTTGTCAGTAAGCACAACCAGAATTAATACATAAGGCTCACTATCAATTTTTGAGAAAAATTAAAGGATTTTAAGTGTGGCTTATGGTCCGAAAAATACGGTAATTATAGTTTTTGAGCCTGACTGAATTTTTTTTTTATTACCGTAGATTAATACACAAAATTTAATAAATTAAACTTTGTCCTCAAAGAGTGGCGATGCTGTCCTTTTTGGTGCCTGTGGTTGTAGTTCAGGTGAACTGGTCGTTTTTGTGCTGCTTTCAGGTCACAGCAGTTAACTTTACATATTAAAATCAACTTCAAGCTGGCAGGAATGTATCGACTATAAGCTGCTTGTTGTGCACAAAAATCTTTAGCAGTTGAAGCTAAGTGGGACTCCACGACCGGTTGCTGTGACCTGCAGGGCAACAGGTGTTTACAGGTGTCTGACATAACACACTCCAACAAACATATGGGCTCTGAACTGTAAGCACAGACATAAAAGAGCATCTTATTTGCCTTTATTGCAGCTATTCATGAAACCTGTTCAGATATAGATGCAAAAACTAAACTTCTGGTGACTAAACCCTCTAAGTTAAAGCTTGATGTGAAAAATAAAACAAACTATACAACTTTAACCACTTTAAACACAAAATCAATGTTTTTCCAGTAATGTGGTTGTTTTATCTGCTAGAAAATGCAGTAAAGTACAAAGTCTAGAAAAACAGATCTTTTTCTCTGCCGTTTGCTGTTTTTCCAACTTATTCAGATGTGGAAAATACTAAAACTGAATTAACACACCGGTCCTTTTTAAAAACTGCACAACTTCCCTGCAAACCACAAATATGAACATTGTAATACTTCTAGGATTCCCAACCCTGGTCCTTGCGGAACACCATCCTGCATGTTTGTCGTTTCTCTGCTCCTACACACCTGATTTGAATTAACAGGTGATTAACAGGCTTCTGCAGAACATGAAGTAATTCAATTGTAGAATTAGGTGTGTTGGGAGCAGGGAAATGACAAAAACATGCAGGATGGTGTTCCTCAGGGACCAGAGTTTGGAACCATTGGTTTAGAGTACTCTTTTTCAGCTACATGAGTGCATTTATGCTCATAGATGCAGAAATCAGCTGCAGTGCTGGAAGTTTGAGGAAGCGCAGAGTACATTTCAGGTCAGAGGAAGTTCCAGACAACACAACTAACGGCGAGGAAAAGTCATCGCTAACGACGAGTGACGACCATCATCGCAGATCTGTTTTATCACAAAACTTTTTATTTGGTAGGGTCGAAGCTGAAAACTGTACAGAAAGCTACAGATGGTCCATCTTCTCGCTGAACCTTCTTATACCTCAGCACAAACACTTGAAGGTCCCTGGTGGTAAAGAGCTCCTCCTCTGCCCACCCTGAAAACAGTCTCAAAATTCAGAGGAGGCTTAAAAACAAACGTGTAAAAGAAACATAAAACAAAAGTTCACTGTTTTGGCGGCGTGGTATAAAAGGGAGGATCTTTCTCTCCTAGATAACAAGCTTGATTTGGCCCACAAGTGTGTTTGTGTGTGTGTATAAATGTGTGTATGAAATGTACATAGAAGATTTTAGAATGAGCCAAGGCCCTCAGGAGATGTTTGTGATGGGTTTGTATTTCTTCAGACGGGTCCACTGTCCCGTTGAGTAGTTCATTTCGAAGACCGTGTCCACCAGCATGGTGGTGCTGCCTGTGCCGTCGGCCTTGGGCAGAACCTCGGTGTGCTCGCTCAGCTTGATCTGGATGACATCGCCCTGCTCTGGACACGGGTTCTCTGTAGGATGCAGAAGAAAACTAAACGGTTAGTTTCAAATGACATGAACCGCTGAAACTGCAATTACACTACAATTTTAGACCATTTCATTTCATTCAGAGGAAGAAGACAAAAGTTAACAGGCAAAAAATATCAGCTATGAAGACTAGCTGCAAAAAGAACAGGATACGTAGACGTACTGTTCTGACAGGTTGGAGTGCCTTGCTTCTTTATTTTAGTTTGCCCCTTAAAGTTCACCTACTGAAGAATCCAACGAGACATTTTCTGAATTTAATTGAACCCCCAAAACAGAACAAATGTAAGCTCATTAAAATGACTGCAATTTTTAATTGTGTGCACATTTTAATTGTGGTCTTCGTCCCAAAATTTTCCCTTACAAAATATTTGGATGAACCATCTTCCATGTTTGTTGCATGTAAGGACATTTAGTGTCTAAAGTGCTGCAATAAACAGCTGCAATTCCATTTGTATGAGAAAATGTTGACCACTGGATTTTAATACTGTACTTGAACAGAGACGAGTTCTCACATGAAATATATTCTTATTGGCACAACTTTTCAATTGTTTATTAATGCTAATACCTAATCAGCCAGTCATGGGCAGGAAAATTCATGTTCAACTTCAAAGGTGGTGAGATTCAGTAGACCAGCCTGTCAGGCACCAACAACCACCATGATCCAATTTCTTCCTGGTTCTAATGCTCAGTCTGAACACAACTTCTCCTCCACCATAACCCTCAGCATTTGCTCCCCTCAGGGCTGTGTGTTGAGCCCCCTCCTGTTCACTCTGCTCACCGACCCATCCAGGTTGTCATATTGTAAAGTTTTCAGTGGATGAATCACAATGAGTCCAGCTACAGGCAGGAGGTGGAACACCTGGACAGCTGGTGCAGGAAGAACAACCTTCACATCAATGTGAAGAAGACGAAGGAGATGGTTGTGGATTTCAGACGGTGCAAACGCCTGTCCCCCGCTTGTATAATGGTAGGACAAACACTGACGTGAAGCGAATGACAGTAAAGAACCTTGAACTGCAAGTCGTCACGCCACAAGCCTGAAGGCAAGAGTTGTTGTCGTGTGATCAGCTGATCAGTGTTAAGTGATGGAAGAGGTGTTCCTAATAAAGTGGCAGATGAGCGTCTAGTCGTCCTACCTTTTGGGTTCATTAGTTGATATTTTACAGCCTGTTAAACAGTGAAGGACCACAGAGCCACAGCCTGTGTTGTTACATGTGACTCGGGGCTACACTGAGGGAAACGTTTAGCAGAAGAAGCATTTTCTCTTTGTGATCCTACAGCTGGAACTGGTACCTCTGGATCCGGCCATGAACCCCAGGATGAGAGCCTTCTCTGGTCTGGTGACCTTGTTGGCCGTCTTGAACATCTCCTGGGCAGCATACATCTGGTCCCTCTGCACAGCACAAACAGCACGCGACAGCATTAGCATCAACATGCTAACCTCAAATATGCTAACACTTCAAAAAGAGCTTCTCCTCCACCGTACCGTGAGCGAGAGGTTTTTTTTGGGCTGGGGCTGTTGTGGTGTAGGCGCTGGTGTCGGGGTCTGAGGGGTGCTGGGAGGCTGAGTGGGGGTCTCTGGTTGGCTGGCGGTCGCAGCAGCTGGGGGGCCGTTGCTGGCTGGGGTGGAGGCCGGCGTACTGGGGGATGTGGGGGTTGCTGGGTTGGCTGCGGTGCTGGCGTTGTACATGGGTGTCCTCTGTTTGTACTGGTTGGGTAAGGTGGTGCCGGCACCAGAGGCTGCTGTGGTGGAGTCCTCCAGCTGGCGAGCTGCCTGCAGCGTCTCCCGTCCTGAACCACCCGCGTTCGCTGGGGGGCGGTGGAGGAAAAGACACAGCGAGATCAACATTTCGGTTCTTTAGCCCTTTGGTCCTGGGTTGCGAGTCGTTCCACTGACCTGGCTGTGCCTCGGAGCTGGGAATGTAAGACGAGGAGGGAACCATGCTGGGTGTGGCTGGGAGGTAACTGGTGGAAGGCAGAGGGTTCTCGTTCAGCGCCCCCAGTTTCTGAGGAACAAAACAAAACGAGAAGTGTTTGAAAAGGGTTTGTTCTGAAAGAAAAGCTGACAAAACAGACCAGAGAGGGGAACTCTTAAAAACACCTGCGCAGAGACGAGACCAGCAGCGTAGTCTGGTGTGGTGTTCTCCACCACCGCTGCCGCCTCTTCCTTGGCTGCTTTATCTGCAACTTCTGTTTCTGTGGAAGGGAAAACTAATCATCGTACAGCGCTCAAATACAAGAATGTAAAATTAGAAGCATCGTTACCCAAAGTCTTTCTTCTCCTTTTTGCCTCCCTTCCAGCTCCAACTGTGTCCAACTCTGAAATATCTAAAAGCTGAAAGAGAGATTTAATTCTTTCAGACTTTGTCAGAAAAGAACAACTAAAGCTGAGAGCAGAGGCGCCTCACCTTGACTCCTCTCTCCTTCCGCAGGGGTGTTCGTGGGGGAGCGATGGGAGCACGGTTACTGGGGGGGCTGAATAAACTTGGGGCTGTGGGGCTGCGGAACGGGGCCTTGGGAATCCCCTTGAGCGGAGCTGAGAAACCAGTATCAGTGTTTGAGTCTTGTGACAAAAACCAACGGAATATTTGACATAATAATTTTATGATCCAGCTGTTGCACGAAGGAGCAGACGTCTGGACACGTGCACATCTGGAACTCACTTGTCGTGTCGATCTTTTTCACCAGTCCTCTTCCTTTGGCGTGGAATGGTGTGGCTGTCTTTTTGAGCTGCTGGGCCGTCTCTGTTGCTGCATTACAGGTAAAATCATTTCAGTTTCACGCAAAACCAAAGAACCCGCTGCACTTTACTGTCGGAGCAAACCTCATCTTGGTGCGAGACGCAGGTTTTATTTACAGAACTTACATTTCTGCAGCAGTTCTGCTCTCAGCGTTGCGCTCTTGGGCTTCCTCTTGAGCTGGAAATGTTTAACGGGGGGCGTGAGGGGTCCCACCAGAGTGGTCAATGCGCTCTTGTTCAGATACTGACATTCCAGAGGGAGCATGGCAGACGCCTCACACTCACTCACTGAGGAGGAGATCAATAAGAGGACAGAGTCAGGTGACCTGCTGTTACAACAAATTAGAAATCATTGTAAACAATATTCCTCCACATTTATCACTTTAAAATTACACTTTTCCACTTGAATCTCAATTTTGGGGCCATGTTTGACATCTAAGAACAAACAGTGTTCATTGTACATTGTGTATTGTTTTCCCCATCTATATGGTGCAAAAAATAAAACGCATAACCCAACCTTTCTCCCTGAGCTCTCCAAGGATATCCTGCACGTTTGGATTCTGCTCCTCCAGGTCCAGATTCAGGGAGCCGGTCTCCGGGAAGGACTTCAGGATATCTGCAACCATCAACACCCAGGGTTCTGAATCCACCGTAGCCAGCTGGATTATCTCCGACAAGGCCTCCTTCATCTGTGAAGAAACATGGTCGAACACAGTTTGGTCGGGAAAAAGGTTTATAATAATAATAATGAATTTAATTTGAAACACATTTCCATTAACAAAAATCTCAAAGTGCTACAAGGTGCAACTAAAATCAATGATAAAATAAAAAACAAGTGATAAAACCAAAGATAAAATAACAAATCAGTGATAAAATCAACTAAAATCATAGGTCAAGTCCAAAAATAGGTCTGAATTTTTTTTTTTTAAATATAAAACGGTTTAAAATAACATGTTAAAAAAGTTTTTTTTTTGTTTTATAATAACCTACCAAATTGTTATCTACTTGTGTTGTGGATCTTTCTGCACATAAGAATGTTCTCATTAAAAAAAATAAAGCGACTGTAAAAGAAGAGTTCACCTCAGAGTGTAAACAAACATGCTTTGAGAGAAGTTTAAGGGCATGTTTATGAAAAATGGAGAATCACATTTTCCCCCAACTTTATTCTTGTCAAACATCTAAAAACGTAAATTCGTGGAATTCAGTAGAAACGAAAATAAAACAAAAACCACCTGCTGTGAAGCATTTTACAAAAAAACCACTCCACGATTGAAAACTGTTGCAGTTCACAACTTCACCACTAGATGTCGCAAAGGACACGACACAAATTAAAGAGTTTGAGTTCATATTAAATCAAGTACTTCAGAGGTACAACACCGAATCGTTTAAATCTGGAGGAATAAAGAATATAAGGTCACATTTATGCCACTTTCTGACAGAATATGTTGAACAAGCCGATGACGGGAGCAGCTGAGCCGTCATATGTCGGGCTGATCGTTGGCACCGCCCTCCAGCTCGGCTAACCGCTGCGTCCTTCCTCCATCCACCACAATGTCTGCGAGCAAGCCAGCGGGCTAATGCCGCCCGCCTTAGCTCGCGAGCCTCTTCAGGGGAAAACCGAACCAAACAACTGAAAAAGTTAGTCGCGGAGCAGCTCGTTGTTCGCGTTAGTTATACTTTTCATACCGGGGCGGAAACTCCAGAAAGAGGCTGAAGAATAAAATCACGTTAGCTCCAGGTGTTAGCCGCCGCTAACCAGTTTTAGTTTTTAAACAGGCTTGGACACAGACAGGGACGCTTTTAGGGTTTTGCGCGACTATCCTCGGAAATTAAGCCACATTTCGACTGTTTTAAAGTTCTCGGAGTCTCCTGATTGTCAGGGTCAACATCAAATGAAAACTAACGTTGAGCAACCGACCTCGTCAACCGTCCGTCTGGGAAGGTGCAGCATCCCGAGCAGCAGTTTGAGCTTCACCGGCGGCGACAGGCTCGAGAAGCACAGCCGTATGTTGTCGATGACCGACACGGTGAGGAGAGAGGCGATGCTCGGAGGCGTCCACAGCTCGTCCGTGGAGCCCAGCTTGTTGTGAAGCCACAGGCCGGTGTCGCTGTCCTTCACCGACGCCATCTTGGAAAAAGAAGTGTTTGGGTTCGGGCATTTTAACAAGCTACCTAAGAAAACAGCAGTCAGGACCCCGCCCACGCACTGGAGGGGGCGGGGCGCACGTTGACAACAAGAATAAAACTACAGTAGTAAAAACAAAAGGAGTAATTTACTCTTGTTAGGTTTTAATAAGTTTTTCTATAAGAAAAGACATACAGGTTGTTGTTTTTTTTTTAACAACTGAAGACCATAAAAACGTTTGAAGACTTCCTCATTCATTCTGCCTTTATTTATACAGGCTAGTCCAGGGGTCTGCACCTATCATATATTGTGACCATAGGGGGCGGTGTTGCATTTTTGCACCGTACTTTGCCATAACTTGGCCTCGAAGAAGAGTATGCTACGCTAAAAACGTAAACTTGGAAGAGAGAGAGAGAGAGAGAGAGAGAGAGAGAGAGAGAGAGAGAGAGAGAGAGAGAGAGAGAGAGAGAGGGAGGGAGAGAGAG
>JAVCKU010000161.1:11954361-11968405 GCA_032273985.1 Hypsolebias coamazonicus | reverse complement strand
TGTGTGTGTGTGTGTGTGTGTGTGTGTGGTATGAGTTGGTGCAGACATAAAAAAATGTATATGTACCAACTGCAGTGCTGTCTGGATGACATTATGCCTGCCAGCCAACCAACTGTACAATGCAAACAGCAATGCAAGAGTGACATGTACTCATAGTGTGCAAGGTGCCTGCCCTGGAAATGCATTGAAAAAAAAAAAAAAACATATTATATAATATAAATATACAGTATATATAAAGAAAATAGGCTTCTTTTAAAGACAAACATGAAACATGTTTCTTAAAAAAAGAAGAAAAATTGTAATATTTGCATGAAATGTGTCTTTGAATGCAAATAAAACTTTAAAGGGAGGAACTGTTACCACGATTACATTAAAAAGTCTTTTTTAATGAGTTTACATTATTTCAGTATAATTTACTTATCTGTGATCAATAGAGGGGTGTGAAGTCAATACCAGCCACAAACAAGTAAGAAAAGTTAACAAAGCAACCAATTATTTACGTTCTATCTAAAAGCCTTGGTGTGTTTGGATTTCAGTCACCTCTCGCTAATTTTGTTAGAAGAAGTGGAAGCGTCGCAGCTCTTCTGTTAGACCAGCATTTTGTAACTCACAACAGGTTTACAGCTTTCCAGTATGAAAGCTGAGAAAAGTCACAAGCACTGGTATTAATTTTCATTTAAAATTTTCTCAAGATTGTGAGAGGATTGCTTTATTTCCAGATTACCAAACTAATTTTATAACGAGGTAGTTACGCTTGCAAAAACGAGTGGTTCTTATGGCACGCCCTGCTGCTTAACTCATCATTTTGCTGTCATGACATTTTGAGATGTTACGCTTGCAAAAACGAGTGGTTCTTATGGCACGCCCTGCTGCTTAACTCATCGTTTTGCTGTCATGACATTTTGAGATGATCTTTATCAGAAACGTTGATCAGAGACTGAAAAAGGCTGCCAGCATTATAGTCCTGATCTCAGATCAGAAGTACCCCATTTTGGTAAATTGTGATTTTGAAATAATCTTTAGTTCGAGCCTTTCTAGGCTGAAACAGCTAAATATGTCTCCCCTAAATATATATCACGCATTACATTGTTATTATGACAAAATAAGCTCTGGTATTATGAGATAATGAACTAAATCACGCATTTCGAGATAAAATTATAAAAAATAATACTACAGTATAAGCACATTTTGTTAGCTTCTGTATGTCCAAAAGCATTTGGTACATTAGTACATATCACAAAATCCTGCGTGTTATAAACATTAATGCACCAGGTGAGAAACGTCAAAGCTGTTTTTCCTCTTCGGTGCCCTTAAATACATGCTTGTTTACATTTGTATCTAATTTAGGATTGTACAGTAATTTGTTTACAAATATGATACTACAAATGGGTAAAATTTGACCTTAGTTAGATTTGACTTAATTACCTAGGACATTTTTTTTTTCTCTTTTAAATTCCATTTTAAAGCAAAATTAGGTAAAGCTGTCGCAGATGGGGTTTTAACCAATGCAAGATTTTCTTATCTAGTTACACAAAGAAAACAGAATTCATACAAACCCTAAAAGTATTGGTAACGGTTCAGTTTTCAGATAATTTTGTAGAGTTAACAAGTTTTCACACAGTCCTAGAAGCCACCTTGATGCATCTACTTTGACCTCAAAATGAAGGCTCAAAATGAGATCTGTTGCGTTCAACTTTTGGAAAAGCGTCTACAATTTGATACCGTATTTCTATTCTACACTTAAAGTTGGACATAAAGCAAAATGTTTGTGGTGCTCATAATTTAGGTGTTCTAATATAACCAACTGGGCACAGACAAAATGTTAAACTTGGACGAGGGTGTAAAGTCTGTCAGTTGTGAGCCATTTCTGCTGTTGGTTTTATTGGGTTTTTATCCCGGTAAAGATCTTAAAAGCCCTTTCACGTATTTTGGGTGAAACCACTATCCCACGTCATGAAGACAAGTCATGTGATTCAACAAGCCTTTGCCAAGACTTTATGCACTAGGCTCAAACGCTGGAGTCCAAATATCTTGCGGACTGCATGGCTTAAACTAGTTAAAAGGCCAATTTGAATCGTAAAGACAAAGTGCACTGACTATGATGCATTTATTTGTAAACTGAGAAATGTATGTTTTCTACTTCACGTGAATGCTAACCCCATATGAAGTCTTACCTCCTTTTAAGGCTGGTCTTGTATATTTAATGTTAGACTGTAGTGAATTATATTAACTTCTGCAAACACCTACTGTAAATGTACCTGATTCTTTTCAAATATCCTGCTGATGTACAATCCAAAAAAAAAAAAAAAAAAAATCTCGCATTTTCACTTTTTGAGTTTCTGTGATTTGTTTGAGTTTAAGTGTGCTTTATTTGTGGCTGATGTCAAATACCAGGAATTGATCAACGAGAGGTGCAAATCGAGGAAGAGACTTTCTCACTGAGTGTAAATGACAAAAAACAAACATTGGGAATTCCAGCACTTATAAAAAAACACTTTCCATGAGTAAAATTAGAAATAAAAGGGTTTTGATGCAGAAATGTGTAGTTCTTGAGGTTGTGTTGTGTTACTTTGAAGGTGAGGACTAACATGGCATGAATGTGAACTGGTTTAAATCTTTCTGTTTTTATTTTTATTTTATTTTTACATATTGAATGAAATGAATTGTGGGGAAAGGGTGAAATCAGCATTATTTGCCTCATCCACTCCATTTACTGTTAGACACTCTGTCGCTGTAAATACAGTACCTGTATGTCACCCTCGCTGGTCTGAACAGATACCGACAGGGTTTGATTTTGTCTCGGAAAAAAATGGTTGAATGTTCTACTTGATGAAAAGGAAGAGAAGGGCGAGAGAGGAATGTGCAACACTGGTATCGTATTTTTCGGACTATAAATTAAAGGCTTTTAAGTGCGCCTTATAGTCCGAACAATGCAGTGGTTAACGGATGGGGCGCAGGAGATCTGCAGCAACAGAGCTCCACAGCTTGGACTCTCATTTGTCTCTTTAAACACAAAGTCAGGACTCATGGACTGAAACCATGAGTCTCAAGAACGCAAAAGCACTTGTAGCACAACCGTGTCTTGTTTTGCTGTTACTGTACAGAACTGTTTGTTTTTCTTTCCCTACATATATGAAAACGGCAAATGTTTCACTTTTTCCTGTACTAACTGCGTCATAAGCATAGCTACAGAAAATGTTACCAGAGTATGATTTGTGCTGTGACCCACGGCTGTTTCTGAAGGTGGTCTTAGATACAGTATATCTAGAGATGTACTCATTTTTTTTATTTGAAAGGAGAATCCTGCCCACGTGCCATCTAATCAAGCAATAAGCCCAGACAAAACAGCAGAATACTGAAAAGCTATCTGCAAGGATTTAAATTAAAAACACGAGATGCTGCGCTGATATTAAATCAACTAACCTGCACCAAAGCAGAGACGCCGCCTGAGTACTGGTAACTGTGACTCGATGTATCGAAGCCTGAAGGGGAGTTTGTAAAAAGTTTCTCTTTTTGGATTTCTTTTTAAATTTATTTTAAAGATGAAGTGCACGTGTGAACATATTATTATTCGAACAGATGTTAAGAAATGACAAAAAGGGACACCAGATGCTAAAGAATGAGCCGTTCATGCAGATAATAGTGCAGCCACTCTGAAAGTGTTTTCTGTTAAAATATATTTTTCATTTAACCACAGGGACTCTTGTTTTGTTGAAAACCACTTGCAATTTAATGGTGCTTTCACAACTTTTCAAGTAGGACTCAAAGCCACTTAGTTCACAGTAAACAACCGTAAACCTGGCTGATGTCTGACTGAAGTATTTATTTCAGTTTTCAAGTCGGTAACTGTAAAGCTGTAAAATATATTTGACTGTAAATAGCACCGTTTTTGTGCTCTTTTTGTAACTGGGAAAACTAATATAAAACATACAAATAGACAAATCCCATTTCACTCCTCCCAATTTTTTAAGCTCTCCCTCCATATATTGTGCATATTCATGCTGGTGGACTTTCTTGCCCTTAAAAATCTAATAATCTGGGGTTGCAAAAAAGAAAAATATAAGAATTTTTAAGTAAAAAAATATATTTTAAATGGTATAAAACCCACTGTAATGTTTAGCTTGATGTATCCTCGACAAGCCTAAAAATAACGAACATATTTGCATATTTCTCTGCTGAAAATGTTTTAATGCCGCAACAAACATTGTAATTAGTTTAGTATAAACTAATTTATTGTGTTTGATTCTATTGTTCTTCCCTAACAAATATAAAAACGATGTTAGATGAGAAGTCTTGTTACAGCCTTGATAACAAGCTAATCACACCATATATGGGCATAGTGACACTGTGGCTGTTTACCTCAAATATATGACAACTCTTGACATGTTGATTTCTTGAAGGGATGTCTCGTGTCAAAACTTGACTAAAAACCAGACAGTAACACTAGGAACAAGGATTGGATTTAACCTGCACTGCATGAAAACATCTCATTTTGAGTGACATCAGACACTTTCAGAGTCAGCATCCTAACCGTGGTCCTGTAAGGACCTTTGTCCAACAAATGCATCCAGACCGAACCTGTTCCAGCCGCCTGAACTCCTCTAAAGACGAGAGTCAAAGCGCGGCAGCGGCACGAGCTCTGTTAGCCTGAAGCTGTCATGCTGCTGTAACGCAAAGAGTCTCTCTGCCTGGAGCCCTGTCATGGCTGTTGTCTGTTGCCGTGGAAACCAAGCCACATAAAGCACAGCAGGAGGCAGACGTACGGCCGCTCTGAGGGGAGGCAGGCTGGTCTGGAAGGAGGAACCGATGATGGACGGATAAACTGAAGGGGGAAGGGAGTCAAAATGCAACCGAGGGAACTTTGTAACTGATGTTTTTAGGTTTAATGGGAAATCTGAGAGCAGACGGACTACTGTAATCTTGTGAAGAAGGGCAACGAGTAAATACTGGTCCACTTGAGAATAGTTACAGAGGGGAGTGAAAATGGAATTGAACAAAGCAGGGTAAAAAAAAATGGTGTAGTGTGATTCAGATGCAAAACCAAGCATCATGCGCTGATTTACTGGTTCCACTTAGGTTTACAAACGATTTGACCGGTCTGCCCGAACCTTGGTGAGACTGCACTGGCAAATATTTATTAGCCTCTAGCTCCCTTTGTGTCATTCCTTCAGAAGAATGCTGTGTTACAACACCTTATTGTGATGTTTTACCCTTTCTTTTATACCGACATCAACTGGAACACTGTATAGATGTAAAGATGGGACTTGTTGCATTGTGATGACTGAAACATGGCTGTACATATATTGTATTGATTAAAAAGACAATGCATTAAGCTTTTACTTGCTGCAAGAGTAAAACGTGTGTTGGTTTTTTTTTTATCCATGTAACCCAAGAAAAAAAAAATATATATATACTGTACAGTATATATAAGGGATAGTGGCTGCAGGGCCTACTTACACATCTTGAGGTTGCAGGGGGATGCTCACACCGTTGCCCTTGACAACTGAGTCTTTAGTCGTATGCTCACACAGCGGCTCCAGCTGATGGCAAAGACCATTCGTTTTAGACCATGATGTGGTAGGTGTGCTTCTTTTTGAAATTTTATTTAGCAAATGTTGCAGGCAAGAGACAACAATTCAGTCTCTGAGAGGATTTTAACTGTCAAAATATAACAAAGTTAAAACTGAACGTGGAGCAAAAGATGCTGCAGCAATCAAATTTGAACTCTAGTGAGCTGAAAACACTGAAATAAGTTTATTAATATTTAGTTCACCTTCTTACGTTTTCTCCTACTCCTCGAGCGATGAGTGCCCACTTGCACATACTGGTCTCACGCCTCCCCTCCTCTTTCAAAAGACGGGTGGGGTTGCACTCCTAAACCACCGGACAATGAAAGAATGGAGGGGCAGATTTCCATAACTATTCATCGCTTTAGCTCTGAGGCGCTCAAACTCATCTGGGGAGAAAAGTTTCAGTCTTGCCAGGAAAAGGCGAGAAGTAGAAAAGTGAGGGCCCGTTGAAGAAAGTTTAAGTAAAAGACGTTTATTTATGGATTGAATACATCACACCCATATTCTGATATAAAAAGTGACTCCTACAATAACTAGATAAACTGCATTTCCTGTGAAAATGCAGTGTGAAGAACTTGCTGAAAATAGCTAAAAAAAAAAAAAAAAAAAACCTGCTGAAATGTTGTTGAAATTGAAGAACAAGCCTAAATTAGGAAAAGCAAGCAGAAAGACCACATGTTTGCCGAACAAAGCATAAATGAGCACAAAAAAGTGGACATTTTCTGAAAAAAGCAGAAATGAGCAAAAAAAAAACTGGTGAAAAGTAGCTACAAATAGCACAAAGTGGCCTAAATTAGCAGAAGGAAGCAGAAAGAACACAAGTTGAAATGAAAGTTTGTCCATTTAGGCTGAACAAAGCAGAAATGAGCATAAAAAGTAGAATTTATCTGAAAATAGCCGAAATTAGCCCAAAAGAGCTGAAAGAGTAGCTAAAAAAGCTTAAATTTAACAGAAGGAAGTTTAGAGCATATTTTTGTTGAATTAAGCTGGAAAAAGTTGAAATGAGTGCCAAAAATGTGGAAATAGCTCAAATTAGCACAGAAACAGCTAAATAGTAGCTGAAATAGCAGAAAAAGCTGCAACTTGCAGAAATTTGCTGAAAGGAGCATTAAAGGCTAATATTAGCAGAAAGAAGTTAGAAGAAATACAAAAATGTTGCAGTTAATAGAAATAACCTGAAAGAAGCACAACACAGCTGAAAGAACAGCTGAAATTAGCTGAAAGTAGCTGAAGCAGAACAAAATGTGAAAGGAGCATTAAAAGGTTGTAAACAGATCTAAAGATTTGAAGGATGTAAAATGAACTCAGTTCTTTTTCTATGAGGAAAATATGTCAGAAAAGGCTAAATATTTAAAAAAGTTAAAGTTGCATCAAAACAAAAAAAGTCATAGCAGGATTGTCCTGAAAGAGCTGAACGTTTTGCTTTGATTTGTTGAAATCAAACAAATATTACTGAACTATAATAACTATAAGAAATATAAACAGGATCACAATAGTGTGAATGCTTAATAAGCGTTCACACAATTAGCGAGAAGCATTAAATTAATTTTCTAATCTCAAATAGATTTAATTGGATGACTGGATGGAAGGGACAGAAAAAGTTTCAACGGGGTTGCCAGACGTAGGAAAATTCAGTCAGTGTGCCAGAAAGCTAATAAACGTGTGTGTGTGTGTGTGAGCACTTGTGGAGTGTGTGTGTGTTACAATGCAAAAGGGAGTGGGCTGGAGCCAGGAGGTCAGCTAAAAGATGAGTTGTAAAGTGCAAAGAAATGGATGTTCACAGATGCACAACTGAGATAATCTGCTTTAAATTGCATAAAAGTTTTCAATAAAAGGTGAATTTAACCCAAACTGAAAATATCAAGGTTTCATGGCATTTATTAAATGCATGACTCTTTTTTTTTTTTTTTTTTTACCTCCAGACAGTTTGTCTCTCATTAATCAACTGTTTGTGAGTCACAAGTCCTTTGAATGTCATCAACTTAAGATTAGAGGATCAGCTTTCATAATGCTGCATTCAGCTCAGCTCAAGAAGTTAATTCAGGATGAACGTCTGGTTTTAGAAAGGTGAAGACCGGAACCAGCAGAAATAAATGCAAACCAGCTTTATTCATCATGAACCAAGCATTAGAAATAAAAGCAGTATTTCTTTTTTAGGCAACAGAAGCTCAACTAACATCTCACAACTAATTTTATCAGACCCTCTCTTCACCTTGGCAACGAGGAAGAGGAAACATTTGGGTCCGTATGAGAAGGTGTGAAAACGTAGGAGAAAGGGAGGAGGACAAGGAATTTTTTTTTTTAAACAGGATTTAAAAAAAAAAGAAGAAACAGTGTGTGTGTGTGTGTGTGAGACAAACTGGTCCATTCCAGTTTTTAGCTCCTGCAGTTGCCCCCGGATACAGATGGAGTGGAAGTAAGAAGTGGGAGCTGCAGCTGCCTGGTTTCCATAGCAATGTGGATGCAGGACAAGTGGAGAGAGAAAAGATAGATTGGTTACAGGAGAGAAGAATGTGACAAACGAGCAAGAGAGGGTGGAAGAATGAGAATGTTGCAGGGGGTGATGACAGTGAGAAGTAGGTGGATTTGATAAATAATGATGGTGGTGGAGGTGGTGAGGAGAGGGAACAAGATGGTCTCAGGGTGCAGACGGAGGCAGAGGAGGGAAGTGAAGCTCAGACATGGATCCCCAAGACTTGCCACAGGACACCGCCACCTTCAGGGGCACCTGGGAAACACAGGAGGAAACAAAAGAGACGAGTGTCTCAGCACACGCACGGACATGTAAAGCACAGTAACCACTACCAGTTCTTTATTCTTTTTTTTATAATTTACATTTTTAGCAGATGTACAACCACAGAACTAGTGATGAAGCATTTTGCAAGAGTTCCCCCTACTGAAAAAACACTAACGTATCAGTTAAAGGCCTCCTCTGATCTCTCTGAACGACACCAGTGCTCGTCTTTCTGTTACTCTTGATGTCATGGCAACAAAAAATGTACGGCTTTACATCAACTGGCGAATAAAGAAATTAAACTATGCATATTTTAGATATTAGCCTTGCAATCTGTCCAGGGTGTCCCCCGCCTCTCACACAGTGATAGCTGGACATGGGCACCACTGACCCCCACGACCCAAAAAGGAAGAAGCGGGTAAAGATGATGGATGGATGGATTTTAGATATTGAACTATCAGCTGCAGTTTTCTTTTACTTCACTCACTTTAAGATGAACTCCTAAATGATCAATGTGCTGCAGGGACTCCATGATGCTTCTCACCAGAGCTGCACATACACACACATGCACACACACACAGGCAGAAACAACCGTGTATTAAAATCACTCTAAAAGAAAATCTTTTGGATTCCCATTTGTAGATAAAGTCTTCTGTGCTCCCAAACTCTACTGTAGTTGTTTAATAATTACTTTTTAAATAAAGAGTTTTCTTCAACCATTCTGAGGTCTGAACTTTATTATCCGCCTGCAATAACAACAGTGGGACTCACAGAACTTCTATCAGTCCTTCACAATAAGAGTTTCGATACACTGAAAAACACTCAGAATATCTGAAGCTTTCAACTTTTCATTTATTACTGATATTCTCTGGTAAAAGTCAAACTGCAGCCTGAACCACTGTGGATTTCAAAAAGTTATTTACACATCGTCTAAGCAAGTTACAGTGCTTAAAAAAATGTTTTTAAAAACTATTCTGAAAGTCAAATAAAGCATTTTGTTTTTGTTTTTTTTGCACTAGTGCTGTTTTTTTTTAGAGTCAACCTTTCACACAAGTTTTTTCTTATCATTTTGATGTTACTCTTGAAATACTGTTTTCTCAAACTTTGGTCTTTTTTTTTTTTAACTAGTATTTTGACTTTATTCTCAACATTTTGACTTCAAGTGAGCATGACATGTTGATGTAGACAAACATAATGAGGACTGCAGTTACAGCTTAAATTTAAAGTTTATAATTCAAGTCTGTTTAGGTAAGGGTTAACCTTACTGTACACACATTCACTATACAGCACCATACTGCACCGTTACATATTAAACTAGCCATTACAGAGACTGCTCGAAGCAATTGCTTTAGACTTTTCTTTCTTTTTTTTTTTAATTAAATTTTTTTTTAATTTTTTTTACAGTAAATTTGAAATCAAATATTTTAAATACTTGTTTTTGGACATAGTTTAATCAGAACCAATTAAGTTGGCTAACTCTTCATTTTGAGCATGACTAAAGTGAAGATCATGGAAGATAAAAAAAAAATAATTTACAGTATTTCTTTTTTGTCATGGAGAATGTAATGTGTATCCACTGAAATAAAATAAAATTAGTAAATGTATAAAATATACAATAAAAAAAAATTATATATTCGGCAATCATAAAATCTCGACATTAGTAAATGCAGTTTATTATGTTTTACTGATTAATTTCTGCAGGAAGTATTCCAAACTCCAAAATCACTCACTAACAGGAAAAACAAGTCTGTTGCTCTGTCACATCTTAATCTTGCATTTAAGCTTTATATATATATATATATATATATATATATATGTATTTAAATATACAGTATACTGCAACACTTAACACTTATGATTACCTATTGATGCGGTTTTCCAGCTAACAAAGTGTATGTTTACAGTTTTGCTTTGTGCTTTTAGATTCATATTGGCAAATATACAGTGCATTTGTGTGTCTTTATGTGTGAAATTGATTTACCAGCAAATTGCTCCACTTGGGAGTCCTCCACTTCATAAAGCAGCTCATCATGGAGTTGTGCTAGAAGCCTGCAGTTGCACAAAAACATTCAGAAGTATATAAAACACTCTTTACTACGGCTAAACAAGTTCTGACGTAATTGTTTATGTCCATCAATGGACCGTGGCTCATTTTGCACGTTTCTCTCCTAACTGAAACATTGGCTCCTGCTTCAAGCTTGTTTACTCAAGCTGAGCGTTTGGCAACAGAAGTGATTTAGGAGGCGTTTCTCATATTAACAAACTCATTTGGCCCCCCAAAAAAAAACCAACAAAAAAAAAAAAACAGTGAGTATTGCTTTTATGTGTTCTGGAGAGACAAACTGTCAGCTAATCTGCAAAAACACACAAAACTACCGTATTTTCTGGTGTATAAGTCAAGTTTTTTTTTCATAGATTTGTCAGTCCTGTGACTTCTACGCTGAAGCAACATATTTACGTTTTCTTTTTTCCATATCCATAACGCTATTTTTGACTGACGCTTTAAATTTCTAAGAACTGCAAAAGCGAGTCCTCCCGTGTGCGCTCGCTACACTAAGCTGGTGCAGGAGGAGGAACGCTGGAGAGCTAGCGGCTCCGGTGGACGGATGGTGCCACACCAACCAGGCGAAATAAAGTTGTTCTGACAATTAAAAAAACAGATAATAAACGCGGAAACGTATAATAAATGCGACTTATACGCCAAAGAGACTTATCTGTGCTTTTTCCTCTTCATGATGCTTTTTTTGACTGATGTGACCTATACTCCAGAGCGACTTATACGCTAGAAAATATGTTACATTCAACTATAGATTCAAAGACGTACGATGTGGTGAGACATCTTGTGCTTCATAACAGCTAACTGTGTGCATCTTTGTTTAAAGATGAGGTGTGACATTGGGTGTACCTGGCAGAAAGTGAGCTTGAGGAGGAGACCAGGTCAAAGATCCTGATCATGGCTGTCTTACAGAGATCAGCAGCTGAACCTGTATTCATACACAAACACACATGCGAGCATGTTTAACAACCACTGACCTGATACCATCATGTGCAAAAAAAATAAAAATCAGTAAAAAAAAAAAAAAAATGCACACATTTTAATTACAGATTGTTTTGATTGAAAACTTACGGAATTATAGTTGACAGCAATACTCTTCCGTATAAACTAGACGATTTAGTTACATTAAAACTTTCATTACAGGTTTAAACAACATCCTGATGAAGCACACAAAGTAATACTATTAGACCTACAGACAGACAGCAGTTGTGTGTTTTGATAAAGAAAAAAAAGTCATGATAGTAAACAAAGAGAAACAAAGCATCACAAAAATCTATATAAACTGCCAGAGACCTTAAAATTTAGGTTTTAGCTTTTTATGTTGCCAATATGTTTGTGTTGTCCTTTAAAAAGGGAACACAACTACAGATGCAAATCATCATCAACTTTATTTATAAAGCACCTTAACACCAGCCACAGCTGGAACAAAGTGCTGAACATCAGTAATAAATAAAATAATAGAAAGCATAACAATAAAGTGACAAAGCTAAGTGCACTACAAGTGGTCTTGATTTAAGATATATTTTTTGACCAGATAGTGCGACTCATCTTAAACATCAAGACCTTGGTGTTTTATTTTCAATGCAAAGTTCAAACTGAGCTTTGCAAGCTAATCAGGATACCAAAACAGATCTAAAACTATAAAAAGTGTCGACTAATTAAAAGTAAAATATAATAATTACATTTGTGTATTTTCAAACTTAAGCCTTTTTGTTTTAGACATGATCACTTGGTAATGAGCTCGTGTTAGATTCATTCATTCAACCTTTATTTAGACAGGTTAATCCAAGTGAGTCTCGAGGACTCATTTACAAGAGAGACCTGAGATTGAGGGGAGGAGGAGAAGTCACCTTCGTGTTGTGCTCAGATTTCTCTGAAATTGATTTAAAGGGATAGTTTAAATCTTTTAAAGTGACTTACAGTGAAGGTATCAGTAATCAATATCTTCCCTGCAACTTGCTCAGAGCATTATCAGTTGTAAATATCAAACAGATGCTGTCTCAGGGGGAGGCACGCTAACGGATAGAGTGGTACCAAAAACCAAAGCAACCTGCCGCCATCATAAAGCACCTTCATCCAACCTTTATTTAAACAGGTTAGTCCCACTGAGTCATGAGGATTCATTCACAAGAGACCGGTTTTAAACAACAACCATAAATGAAGTAGCCTACACACAACAATACACATCATATGAAAACATTTAAAATGAAACGTATATAAATGATATATAAAAAAACATGCTACATTTTGAAACGGTGTAAAATACTAAAACAGGAACTTGTCTGCATTGATTTTTGCATTGAATTTAGATGTTTGACATCCCTTAGAGAGGTCAGGGTGGAGAGGAGAGCTTCAGGTCTATTTGCAAGATATTTCAGGAAACAGGAGCGGAGTAGGAGAAGGCCATTTTGTCAAATTTGGTCTGCACTGAGGGAACACTGCAGGTTCTTGTGTCCTGAGAGTGTACGCTGTAGCTGCACTCATGCAGTGACATGTAGGAGAAGATGTACTTTGTACGAAGTATGAAGGCAGCAGACCAAGAAGTGATTTGAAGATGAAAATGTACCAGTGAGAGAGTCTGTGTGAAGTAAATGATGTCCAGTTAACCAGTGAATACAGGGTGCACTAATGGGTACGGTAGTTACAGCCAGTTATGAATCTTAATTAATTATTAATTATTATTATTATATATTATATATTATTATTAATTATTAATCTATCTTAATGCACATGATAAACAGCATCCAACATCTGCAGGGTGCTTGCAGAAGCATTCATGTTAATAATGTCACCATAGTCAACGGAAGGAAGAAAAGTCACAGTTACAGGGTGTTTCCTATAATTCAGAGTTAGACAAGATTTATTTCTGAAAAGGAAATCCAATTTTACTTTCAAATTCTTTACCAAGTTTTTGACATGAGGCTTAAAAGGGGCACTATTAAGTGTTTAGCTATTATGTGCTTAGCGTATTCTTAGTTTAGTGCAAAGCTTAGTTCATATCTTAGATCTTATTACTGTTTTTCTTTTACAATTTATACTTTGTTGGATGTAACTGGGACCCTGTTCCACTACATGCGCCACATGAGATGCAAATGACAATTTAAAAAAACAGCAGTTGTGCTGTGTTGTTTCCTAAAACCAGATTGATGGAAAGATAATAGAACCCAAATACTTCTTGACTTGACTATTTATCAATTTTTTCCAAATCTTAGCTAGAATTCAAAGTTTAGAGATTTAGAGATATCCCTGTTTTAAAAATTGAATAGTAGTTCTTGCAAACGCAAATATAAAAACCTTTACGTTTGTCAGTTTTGCAGTAAAAGGTTACTAGCAAAGGTCCGTGTGAAATTTAACTTAACATGTTAAGTCGAACTGACCAAAGTAAGTATTTGATAAACAAGTAATGTGGTGTAACAGTCAATAGTATATTGTATTTGATTGAGCCACTATAAACTTTGGTCCTCCTTACACTACCTTAAGTTTGTATCAGGCAGTGTCCCTTCCACATTGTGTTCAATACATTCCATTTGACAACACAAGTTTCACGTGCACCATTAAAGGTAATGGACTTCATTCAAATCTGTCTTCTGTTTAAATAACTATAAACTTGTCTACTGTTAGGACAGTAGGGCATAAATCCTTGGATAAATAGTTATGATATCTTTGGGAATGGAGTTGTTTTAA
>JAVCKU010000161.1:11503706-11515927 GCA_032273985.1 Hypsolebias coamazonicus | reverse complement strand
AACAGCTGCACCGAAACCGCCTCAGATCAAAAATTTTAGTTTCTTATCTGTTAAACGGACTTTATTATTGTCGTGTCTGTGTTTTTTTGGACTCAGCTGTGGCAGCCATCTTGAATTGGATTCACAGTTAATCACTTGTAGATGGACATCCAGTGATCACTTTCTGTTTCATCCACATTTGTATGGTGTTTCACGAGATATTTTGCCAACAGACAGACCAGATGTGGGCAAAAGCAGCAGGCGATAATAAATTATAAAGATTAAAGAGGGTTTGGTTCGTCTGAGCCAAACCCTCTTCTGTCCTCTTTAATTTCATGCTCCTGAAACCTCAGAGCAGCAGACATCTCCCCGGGCCTCTGCAGAGACGCATCGTTTCCTTCGCGTAGTTTTAAATGGAAACTGCAAAGTGAGATCATCCGCGTCTCTGTCTCTCAGGCTGTGGATTAATTGTCTCCGTCACTTTCCTGTGCAAACACACAGAGTGGGATTTGCATGTGGTGCCTGTCTGCAGGGAGCTTCTGTATTCAAATGGAGAAAATGCAAATAAAGTTGCAGTCAGACAAGCTGCACAGAAAAGACGGCCCAGATTCCAGATGTTCTGACTTATTGCTCTGTTATCCCTCGCAGCGATGCTCGTGGGCGCAGGCTGCCAGTTCTGCTCCGGCTCCTTGGACCTGCATGAGTCTTCACCCAGAAGGCAAACTCCGCAGCAGCTGTTCATCACATCCACCTTGGAGCAATTACTCCTTTACGTTCTCAACCTGGTGGTTATGGCTGCCCTACTGCCTCAAGAGCAGCTGAAGCTGGTGCCCATACTGGCTGTGATGTTCGTCTTCGGCAGGTGAGGATCAGAGGAGGGTTTCTTTTTTAATGGTAAATCCACCACAGAGCTGCTAAAATACGACTCACTATGGTTACAACCCAGTCTCCAAAACACGGAACACAATGATTTATCATCTGCAATCTATATAAACCAACCCAAAAGCCAGTAACCTTCACCTCATGGGTAATTGTGAATATCTGTAATTATTTCAGTCTAAATCAGTGAACCGACGCCGCCGTCGGCTAATGTCGCTAAAAACAAACTCGGCCGTCGTCGTTGACGTGAGAAGATTTGGCAGGTTGAAGAGCAGCAGAGAGATGTTCTGTTCTGGTTAGCCGTCTCTGTAAGTTCAGCATCAGGACGTTTGTTTGTGTTGTGTGGTGCACGCTGGAGAATATTCAGAGGTCCCACATGCCTTCAAGCTTTCAGTTAAAGACGGATACATGACTATTTGTTTGTCCCCTTTTGAGTTGAAAGTGAAAACCCCATAAAGGTCATTGTAATAAATAGAAACTGACAAAAACGATAAACAAAAATAAAGAAATAATCTAAAATTGACATGAAAATAAGTCATTGCTAATGAATCTTGGTTTGCAGACTTATTTAAAAGACCAGCTTGGTGGGCTGAAAGGATGGTCCCCTTAACTTTGCATTTGTTGTCAGGCGATCACATCGATCAGTCTGATTTCTTTACCTTCCCCTGACACGTCTGCTCTCATCCACAGACGTTTTAACGCACTCGTGAACAAACAGCTCCAGCTGTTTGAAGGGTTCCTTCTCCAGATGTTTCAGCTCCTTCTGCAGATGTTCAACAGGATTTAGATCTGGGACATTTCAGAACAGTCCGATGTTTTGCTCTGAGCCATTCTTGGGGGTTTTACCTGCCTTTCAAAGGTCATTACTGTTAGAAGGTCTATGACGTGATTTGAACTCCACTATTGTTTTTTTTTTAGTTCTTTGGTGTCCTCAATGATCATCTTCCGTTAAATCCACTTTTACTAAACAAACAGCAACCGACGGTGTAATCTGATACTGATGTACTTTTCCTTTGACCTCTTTGATTACCATTCATTACCCTTCTCTTCAATTTGTCATCAGTTTTCCTCTTGCGGCCATGTCCAAGAAGTTTGGCTTCAGTCCTGTGGACCTTAAATCTCTAAAATGTGCCAGCAGCTGTCGTCATAGAAACATCGTGATCTTAAAGCCTTTATTTTTGACATTCTATGAGTACAGGTAGTCCCCGACTTACGAACGAGATCCATTCCTACGCCCGTTCGTAAGTTGAAAATCGCCGTAAGTCGGAAAATACGTCCAAACGGCCCCTCATACATGCAGTACTGTATTTTTACAAGCACTTAGCCTATCCTAACACATTACCCTACATAATTATCAAAAACCACATACATTTAGGAGCCATAATGGAGGAAAAAGAGAGTTAATTTTTTACTGGGAGCTGGTTTCTTTCTCCGTCTGTTAGCATGTTAGCTCATGCACCTCCGGTCCAGCCCCGCTGTTTTCTGCCGTCTGGTGACACCATCCACCCGTCCATCCTGCTGTTCGTATGTTAGCTCGTGCACCTCCAGTCCAGCCCCACTGTTTTTTCCGTCTGTTGACACCATCCACCCATCCATCCTGCTGTTAGCATGTTAGCTCGTGCAACTCTAGTCCAGCCCCACTGTTTTCTGCCATCTGGTGACACCATCCACCCGTCCATCTTACTGTTAGCATATTAGCTCGTGCACCTCCGGTCCACCTCCCTCCCTCCTGTAAATTTCCACTGAGCGTGTGTCAACCCCCTCCCTCTCTCTCCTGTAAATTTCGTTTCGGTACCATATTTTTGGTGTAAAGTCGCATAAACGCCATAACTTCAAAGCAATGCTTTTCAACGGGAGCGCGTTCGTAAAGTCGAATCGCCGTAAGTCGGGGACTACCTGTAATAATGACTATAAACAGGAACACAAGCAGTCTCCCTGACTGACTGAACTGAGGATTCACTTCTGACCAGCAGCTTTAATTAGAAACCACAGACTAATAAACAAACCGCCTCCTTTAAGAGCAAACAGAGAATGATTGATGTGACGGGATCAAAGCCTTCACACACCTGCAGCCCTTTGATCTCTCATCCTCTGAGAACTTTTAAAGAGATTTTTCTCACTTTTTTTTTATTGAGACGCATCTCGTCTTGTCATGTGGACAAACTTCTCACACATGGCTCCTTTCACTCCCTTTTGTCCCCCTCTGCCCCCCCAGGCCATTCTTTTACCGTGGTTACCGGTCGTCATGGTTTCTGGAGCCCCTGTAGGCTAAAAAAACTGAAGGGCGTTTAAGTGGAGGGGGGGGGGGGGGGGGATTAAAGTCGGCCATTTTGGGGACAGCTGGACCAGGTTGGTCCCTGTTGCCCCCCCTTCCCGTTTCCAGTCACTTTTCGTGGGGGAGTCATTGTGTGAGGATTAGAGCTTCCTGTGTGTCAGCTCATTACATGAGGTAAAGGGATGGATGGAGGGGGGGTGATGGTCTGAATAGAGAGAGGGAGGGAAATGAAAGAGAAAATGAAAGGCAAATGAAAGAGAAAGGGTGGATGGATGGAGAGGTGGGGGGGGAGGCAGTCTCTACAGCTGCAGCCTCAATAACACTCACACAAGCTCCGATTATCCGCTTCACACACACAGTGGTGGGGAACTGAAACATATTAAAAGACATTGAGGGCTTAAAGGACAGAGTTAGGAGACAGCCAGTCCAGCTCTTCAGACAAAGACACCCCCCCCCCCCAACACACACACACAACTCTCTTTCTGCATCCAGACGCAGGGAACTGGACCAAACAAGAGAAAACCAAGCAGCAGAAGTCATGCAAACAGAATGCTTAAGCAGATCAATTAATTCACAGACGTGGGCCTTCAAGAAACAAACCAGTGTCCTCTTCACGTTGCCATTGTTTTATTATTTAACATCACATGGGAAGCGTGGGAACACATTCTGTCATCGCTACAGACAAAAAAAAAAAAAAAAAAAGATGGAGGGGTGGGGGGTTACAAAGAGAATGCAAAGCACACAAATACTAAGACTGAGCAGAGCAGGAATCCAGTGATACGATTCGTGTAGGAGCACTCTCAGCAAAGAGTGAGGTGGAGGGGTGACACATTCAGGATCCAACCATCCATTATCTTTACCCGCCTTTTTTTTTTTTTTTTTTTTAACACTTTCTGGGATGCGGGGGAGCTGGTGCCCATCTCCAGCAGTCACTGTGCGAGAGGCTGGGGTCGAATTCGAAAGTCCATCACAAGGACACACAGATAACAACCATGCAGTCTCTCACACCTAGGGACAATTTAAGAGTTACCAATCAGCCTCAACGTGCACAGTTCTGGTCTGTGGGAGGAAACCGGAGTACCTGCATGGGGAGAACATGCAAACTCATTGCTGGGAGGGGAACCTGCAACCTTCTTGCTGTGAAGTTGACAGCGCCAACCACCGTGCCACCGCACAATCAGAATCATCAACACAAATACAAAAGTTTATGTGCTGGTTAGACGGTTTAACAGAGGTGAGCACAGGTCCGTTCACAAGTTCTCATCTGCGGTCATGAAAAATAAAATAAAAATTAAACCAGAAAGCCTTTTTTTTTTTTCAATTTTAGTCATAATTATCTGATCTTTACCAGGTTCTTAAAATTAAAAACAATTTAACCTCAGTTGTACAAAAACACAACAGACTCCACCATGTCATTACTTAAAAAAAATATAAATATAAAATAAATAAATTAAAAAAAAATAGAAAAACTAAAAAGCACTTTTGCTTCTTCCACAAATTTTAAGACGAAAAGTTGCAACACATTATAAAACTTAAGCGCAACATCCTTTAAAGCAGTGGTTCCCAACACTGGTCCTTGAGGAACACCATTCTACATGTTTTAGTGGTTTCCCTGCAACATCCTTTAAAAGCAGTGGCTCCCAACAATGGTCCTTGAGGAACACCATCCTGCATGTTTTAGTGGTTTATCTGCTGTGACACACCTGATTTGAATGAACTGGTGCTTAAGAGGCTTTAGCAGAACTTGAAGTAATTAAATCACAGAATCAGGTGTGTTGGAGCATGGAAACAACTAAAACATGCAGAACAGTGTTCCTCGGGGACCAGGGTTGGTAACAACTGCTTTAAAGAGTGGAGAGATGTTTTCCCATAATGCACAGCTCTACGTTAAATGAAAAACAAATAGCAAATTAGCCCAAATGCCTCATGGAGGGATGAAGCTTTGGGCTTGTCCTGCAGCCAAAGGGCCTGAACACCTTGCAGTCATGGAGTCGACCACAAACTTCTCCATAGACCAAAGTATTCTAGAGTCAGACGTGAGAACAAGTTTCTGACATCTAAAACCTGGACTAAACTGGGTCACTGATCTCGAACACAAATCTACAACAGAACGGCTGGGGAAAAAAAAAAAAAAAAGACGTTGCAATGGTCCAGACATCAACCTGAGACCTTGAGAGCTGAGCAAAGCTCAATGAACTGAAGCAATGTCAAAGGGTGTGGGTCAAATTTCCTCCACAACCACGTGAGCGACTGATAGAATCCAACAGAAAATGGCTACTTTCAGTTGCAGCTAAAGGAGGATCTGCAAACCATTGAATCATGGGGAGAACTTTTGTTTTTTGACACTTGAGGCTGTATTCAAATCATATTAGAACCTGGTAGAGATCAGGTTATTTTTAATTACGTCCTAAATAATTGTTTTTCATTTTTTTCGCCAAGATTGTAGTTCTGATCATCATCATCAATGTGGTTCTGTTGAGCAGATGTTTGGGCAGCAGTGCAACTTGACTCAGCACATCAGCAAACATGCATTCAGCAGCATCGCAATAAAAAAAAAGAATTAAGATATTACCAATAAAAAGGTAACAAGTGTAACCACAGCGCATATATACAGTCATTAGCCAACAACAACATGGCTAGTTTTGGTATGGAGACAACAAACACTCCTTAGAAATAATCAGCGTATACTAGTTGCTGAATATAATATACATGATGTGCGCAACATGTCAGCAGAAAAGCACAAACAGTTCATTCTTATGACAACGCTATGAAGTCGTTTAGGATAAGGCCTCACTGTGGTCTTTGAAATACAAAAATATATAGAAATACTACATACATCATTTTTCTTTAATAGTACTACAAAATAATCTATCTGCCTTAAACAGAAGCTAAATATGAATTAGAATTAAAGACTCTACAGAACAAACAAACAAAAAATCTCATCCTATTAAAAAAAAAATACATTCCCTTGTCAGGATCTATTAAAAACTGACTGTAATCGTTTAAATACTCTATGCTGTGGTGTCCGTAGTTTCCGGCTTCACGTCAGAGTCAACATGGATTGGGAGATCTGTGCCGTCACCTTTGTCAGGGTTCGCGCCTTGCTTTTCTTCCTGCTGTCCAGAGTTTGTTCTTGTCGCGTGTGAGCTGTGATTTTCATCATTTTCATTGGTTTGAGCCTTGAGGGGGGTGTTCGTCGGCACTCCAGGGTGAGTTTTCATATGCCCCTGTTGATAAGACACAATACAAATCTTCAAACACCTAAACATCTCTACTGAAATATATTCACATTACTGTACAGTACTCCTTACCTTAAGTCCACTTCGGCTGGCGTATGCCTTTCCACAGTGGGAGCAGATGTAGGGTTTGTCTGGGCGAGGGGGCTGTGGTGGTGGAGGCGGTGGTGCCACAGGAGGAGTCTCAGGGTCAGCAGAAGGTTTTTCTGTCCGGCTATGACCCTCCATCTCAGCATCCTTCTCCGGCTCTGGATTAGACGCAACTAAAGACTTTCTGGAAACTGTGGGCTCACTCTTCACTTCACTCTGGGCAGCATCTTTTCCAAGCAGCTCCTGTGGTCCGCTGCCAGAAACCTTCTTCTCCTCTGGGACAGCTCCTCTTGGGCTAGAAGGAGGGCTGAGCGCAGGTACAAGACTTACAGCTGCAGGGTTTGGGATTTTACAGGGACTCGTTTTGGGCTCATTTGTGGAATAGCTCTCGTCGCTGTTAGCCGGACTGTCATCAGCACCAGGCTTTGAAATGCAGAGGGAAAGCGGGGCATCGTCCAATTCTGAATCTGCATTCTTTACAACGGAATGAGAGCTGGCTAAGGGTGCTTTGAACAAACTGATGGTGCCCAGGTCAGTCTGAGTTTCCTCCTCTGAGTGCACAGGGCTGTTTGTTGAACTTTCATTGGCTGGATTGTTGTCTGCAAGACTCAAGAGATTCTCGACTTCTGCTGAGGGTGCATTACATCTGAGGAAAGGACTAATACTGTGAGCAGAGCCTTCGGATTCCATCACATTCACAAAAGTTGCATCATCATCATTAGTTATGGGTTGCTTAAAGGTGGACCCTGAGATGAGAGTCTCTGCTGGGGATTTAAACCCTGTTGTCAAGGCCAGAGGAAGGACCTGTGGTGGTTTATATTGAGAGTTGAAGGACTCATCAGCTTCATCAAAGGTAGCGCTTTTGTTTTCTGCAGCATCTTCAGGTGGCGCCTCCTCGTCGGGTGGTATCTGTCCTCCTAGGTGCAGGCGAATGTGGTGCTGAAGAACCAGAGCATTAGTGAACTTTCGTGGGCACAGCGGGCAAGAGTTCAGAGCACGGGCATTGGGTGGTCTTGAACGATGAGTGGCCAAGTGGGCCCTAAGACTGCCCTTTGTGGAGAAGGACCGTCCACAGAGCTTACAAGGGAAGGGACGCTCTCCTAGATGTGTGGCCTGGTGCAAACGAAGAGCTCTGGGGCAGCTAAGGACACGTAAACACACTCCGCACTGATTGGCTGTCTGGGTGGTGGGCATGGACGGGGAAGAATTGGTAGTTGTTGTACCCGAGCCGGAGATGCCCTGGATGGTCACTGCAGCGCTGACACTGGGGCTCAGTCCAAGAGCGGCCAACATTTCCCTACGATAAGCGCTGGATGTGGTGGTCATGTCGCGGATGTTTGGATCCCCATTGACCTCAGAAGTGGTTTGTGAAGAGGTGGAGGGAGAAGAGGAGGCACTGCACTGTGGCTGCTTTTCTAGCTTCTGCACCAGCCTCTGCAGCTTAGATGTGTCCGAGGTCTGTGTAGAAGTGGTGGGAGAAGACGAAGACGAGGTGGATGGTTTGGGGAAAGGAGGGAAGGGGAAGGGTAGCTGATGAGGCAAAGGGAGGTGGGAGGTGGATGGGTGGCCTGGGGCCCGGAGAAGTGCAAGGTGGTGCGGGGAGGCACCTCCAGGGAAGAGAATTTTGGGCAGATGTGCCAGCTGGGAGTACGGAGACGTCGTGTGGAGAGCAGAGTGAGGAGGAGTGTTTTCATCAAATCGCTGCTGCTTTGCTCCTTTAAACTGACCAGAGGAAGAGGAGGATGGAGATGATGAAGGCAACACAGAGCTAGATGTGCTGGCAGCAGCTGCAGCGGAGGCTCGGTTCAATTGTAACAGTGAATGAGCTGTGGACAGAAGAGCCATGTCCACTGAGGGGGGCAGGGGTAGGGAGGACGGTGATGGCCGAGCCGATGCACCAGACAGTAACCCCAAAGCCATGCTCTCCGTCATCCCAGAAACGCTTCCTTTCACTCCGTGATATGTCTCGTCATCATCGGCTCGTCGTTTTCTCCTCCTCTGTATGGTCGTCGGCGCTGAGCCACCTTGCGCTTGCTCCGACAGTGCAGGTGGCAGCAGGGAGAGGGACAGCTCCGGGTTCTGCTCTCTGTGTCGCAGAAAATGGGCTTTCAAGTTCCCTCTGGTGGTAAAACGACTCAAGCATACAGGACACTGGTAGGGCCTCTCACCAGTGTGTGACCTCAGATGAATCTGGAGTGAGGAGTCGCTGCTCAAGACCTTACCACAGAATCGGCAGACATGCTGGGGGCGTCCTGATGAGGAGGAAGAAGTGAGAGGCGAACTGGACTGAAGGTCCTGAGGATGGCTGGTTGTAGGAAGGGGAGGAGTTGGGAAACTGATGCCATTGCTATGACCAAAGGGAGATGTGTTGGAAGATTTCTCATGCAGGTAACGTGGTGTCAGGCCCAGTGAAAGGGAAAGCGGGTGAATGGAGGCAACGGATGAGCTGATAGTAGATGAAATAGCTGGAGAAGACGATAATAATAGTGAGTTAGGGGCTGAAGATGACGCCCTGCCCCCATTAATAAGTGAAGTGCCTGATTTAGAGACTGCTGGTTGGGGAAAGAGAGAAGATGGTAGTCCAGTCATAAGTGATGGTACTGTGGTTATTGGAGTGGCAGAGGAAGGATGTGTTGGTGATGAAGAGGATGCTCCAGTGGACTTCTGGTTGCCTTCTGTACCAGCATGCACACTAGTATCTTGGCCAAAGACAGCCCCGCCTAGCCTGAGGACGTGTCTGCAGATCTCTTCTGTTATCTGCATCTGGTGGATTTGCCGCTGCTGCAGAACCCTCAGTTCCTCCAAGAGCACCGCCAGAGTCGGAGGGACCTGGATCTGTCCCTGCTCCCCTGATGAGGTGGAGGCCTGCTGCTGACCAGGACTGGAGCTGTCTGGCTGAGGCTGCTGAGAGGAGGAAGAGGAGGAGGAGGATGTGGAGGTAGTGGCAGTGGCAGAGCTGCCCATTGGTGGAGAGGTCATTGTCGAGTGGGAGCTTCCTTGATGAGGCAGGTTACTGGATCCAGACGTTTGATCCAGTGGAGGTGGTGAATGAGTCTGTGAAGACAGTGATGGGTGAGGGAAGTCCGGGGAGAGGGAGGAGTGGGTGTTGGGGAGGGATGTGGCGAAGGGAACAATATGGCTCGGCCAATGCGGAGGAGGTGAGCTCTCGCTGGGTAAGGAGGGCGCGTGGAGCCCTCCAGGGGATGGGCGAGGGGCCAGAGGCGGCTGGCAGTCTTGGAGAGGCGTGGGCGATGGGGAAGAGGACCCTGATGAGGTCACATCGGAGCCCAGGGACGTGGATGGCGACTTTAAGCTCAGGTGGTCATCTGAGGATAGACGGAGGGAAAAAAAACACTATAAAACCTGAACCCAGAGTGTTTATTTTCCAGGAAACTAAATCCAGTCGTGAAAACTTTCCGCTTCAGCAACAAAGCATGTGTGTGTGTGTCTTATTGACTCCGGTTATTGTTTACAAAATTTAGTTTGCAGACTTGGTGCGCATACCAGAAGATACAATTACAGCTTCAAAAGAAATGCCTGCCTGGAAATGACCTCCAACAAGCAAATAAACAAGTGGAAGAAACTCCCAATCCACTAGTCTTTGTCATGTCTTGTCTCAATCTGTGCTCTCTGGAGCAAAACTCTTTAAACATCTTGTACTCGCGCACACAAAAAGGCTTACAGACCACCTTGCTGCTATGGCAACACATTTTAGAGGACAATGGACATCACCAGGACAACCCATAACCCCTCTTAACCCACCCCCTCCTAAAAGCAGTAACGTCTTTCATCTCCTCATTCACCCTTCCCCCCTTACGTCACAGTGGAGGCCAAGGGTCAGGCCACGCCAAGGGTCCTGGGTAGTGTCCACAGGCTGTGATTGGTCAACTAATCTGACCTCTGCCGCCCACAGGTCAAATTCTTTCAAAATCTTGAGCACGGAGTGAGAAAGAGTAAAAAAGAAAAAGGAAGGGGGGAGGGTAACAACAATGGAGAGACAAACTAACTACTCCCCTCCTGGAGAGGTATAGTGATGGAATGAAAGACTGTACCTTGCCGAAATTCCTTCCCTGAGATTAGCAAAACCTGTCTGCAAGAAGCACACAACTAACTCCAAATCTTCCACGTTTATGAGATTTACCTGAAGAGGCTTGTGCACACTGAAGCTTAAAGAATATCCCCATTATAAACTTGGCAAGGATGTGAGTTCATCACCCCCCCCCCCGCCCCACTCATACATGCAAACCCCCAACTGCGCAGGAGTATACAGTCAATGAAGAGGGAACGAAAGAGAGGGTGGAGGTATTGTGAAGGTGAAAAATGGGGTAAAAAGAGGGGCGCCATAAGGAAGAGAAGTATGGATGAACAGCCAAGAGAAGACAACAATAGTGGGGTGGGAGATTAATCTTTACCAAAAACCACTGACTTCCCTTCCCCCCCTGCCCAATGCACCTTATTGTTCACCATTAGAAGAGTCATTAAAGACCTCCTAAAGCAGCCTGTTGGCTTCCTAAGAGGATGGGCAGCTCACGAAAATGGCCCCAGAGAGACGTATAGTTAATCCTGCTCCATTTAACTTGGGGACAAGTTGACTGGAACCAACCAGAAGCACCTCAAGCGCTCCTTAAGTGGCCCAAAATGGGTTTGAGTCTGAAAATATTAAAATCAGATGACTTCCTAAAATTAATGATCGCGGGACGTGAAAGTTAGTTTACAACAACTCTTTAGCTTTTCTGTCATAGCGAAAGCCACAAACAGCAACAAGACAACATACAAGTGTCTAAACAGGATGAACAAAGTGGTGTTTTCTCACCGTGTAGCAGCTTTGGGCCCCCCGGATCTGCACTGACGAGTTGCTGGGGTCTCTTCTGTTTCCGGCGTGACATGATTCACTGCAGTCAGACAGAGAGGGGGGCGGCGGGGGGGGCATCGGCCGTTTGAATGGCACCAGGCACGTTTCTCTCCCTCTTTTTTTATTTTTTTTTTATTTACGCCCTTGATCGAGTTTCTGCGAGCATTGTAGAAAAGTTGAGAAGTGGCGCAGTTCTTGCGATTTCTCAAGTCTTAAAAACGCAAAAAAAAAAAAGAAGAAGAAATGTTTGGAAGCGCAAAGTTAATGACACACACACATTTAAAAAAAAAAAAAAAAAAAAGAAGAAAAAAAAAAAAGGAGAGGTGGTGTTTGGAAATCCGCCTGGCAGCAGCACCGTGTCATATGGAGCTGTGGTGTGTGTGGCTGTTTTCTAAAGTCCCTCACACACACCCCCAACACACACACCCACCCCCCTCCACCTAAAAAACTTGTCCAATTTGTGCCCCTCCTCTCCCACTGCTGACACCCCCCCCCCCCACACACACACACACCACTCCTTGTTCTATGATATTTGCATTTCAATGGCGTGTGACACACACAACCTCCCTTGGTCGCTTTTTTTTTTTCCTCCAACTTTTTTTTTTTGTAAACTCACACAAAAGCTATAAACTTAAACAGTATCTTCAAAGACACCCAAGTAAACAAATCTAAGTAAACTTTACACATGATTCGACTTGTTGTTAAAAAAAAAAAAAAAAAAGAAAGAAATAAAGCCTTTATCTTTTATAATAATAATAATTATGGTTTAAAATCAAATTCAATTGAAAATCAAAACCCAAACAAAAAAATACAACAGGTGCGGATTCGCACGCGCACACACCTGTCCAGCTCTCATCCAATCAAAGAAGCAAATCAGATTTGGAGATATAATTTGCCTGGCAGGTGGCTT
>JAVCKU010000161.1:11377097-11391101 GCA_032273985.1 Hypsolebias coamazonicus | reverse complement strand
AATATATGTCATTTCAGGGTACTGAACAGAAACATTCATATACTGTATATGTAAAAATAAGTTAACACTATGTAAGCAGTCTGCTTTTAACTCCATCGCAGAACTCTCATCTCTAAAGAATCTCATCTCAACTCCAAAGCTAATATATATATAAGAAATTTGCTCCACAGCTAATAGCGTTAGCTCCAAAGCTACGATATATACTACATAGCTAAGAAATTAAATATCAAAAGTTAATCACATTTGATTGTTTTGACCCTTATATTGAGCATAAGGACCAATCCAAAATACAGTACTGTATAACTTTATTGTCACATGTTGTAACTTTTTAGACCAGACTCCTTGTGTTTTAGTTTCCACTACAACAAATTTACGCCATCGCCCCAGAATGTGTCACATCTTTAAAATAATGGCAACAGCCTTGAGTAAAAAATTTAATAGAAGTAAGTAAATAGGAGTTTTCACATGTCACGAACAACAACTTTTAGTAGAAGAGAGAAATAAAATATTAAGGCCAATATGTGCAATTAGTCAAAGATCCCTTTTACAAGTGCTTCTCTTTATTCCCGCAGCCCATTCCTCCAGGACCCTATGCCACCCCTCCAAACTACGGTGTCCCCTTTTCCCCCGTCCCCCCGAGTGCACTGCACATGGGAGGGGCCAACTACAGTCAGATGCCACCAGGATCCTTCATTTCAGGTCAGTGTTTGACACTTCATGTTCAAGCAAAGCGCTTGTTATACCTAAGAGGGAAACATCACGAGTCACTGAGCCGTTAATAAAAAAGAAAAAAAATCACGATGGCTCAGATAATTAAAGCAGTCAAGATAATTTACTGATGGAAAATTTGTCTTGTTTGATCTGTTCGGCACTTGGCAAGTTAATGCTTTAAAGCTAGATTTTTGCTTTCTGCAGAAGTGTTCCTGCAGTCTGATTGTTGCTGCCTCAGGCAAACAGATTATACCTCAGCTCAGAGTTTACCACGTTTGGCTTGGATCAAATATGCCAAATACGGGCCCTGGTTTCACTTTTTTAAGGTTTATTGGATGATGAAGGAAAACTCAAAAATTCCTAAATAAAATATCATGGCTGCCAATCAGGGTTGTCAGACTTTTTAAGCATGTTAAATTTCAGCAATTCTTTGATTTTTCTTTAAATATTTGAGTTGTTCCATCTTGTTCTCCTTGTTCCGTCACCCCTGTCTACCCAGCAGCCACTGCTCCAAACATGAGACCAACTTGCAGCAATTCATGCTTTTCACAGCTCATGCTTATTTCATCCCTTTTCATGCAGGCTTAATATCACAGCACAACTTGTTTAAAGCACAGTATTTGGTCTTAATGAGTGCTAATTTTATCTGCCACTTTAAGGTTTAGGGCTGTTGCTTTGTCATGTTTTTTTTTTTTTTTTAAGTGACCATACAATGCTGTGAATTAATGTTTACACCACTCAAGTCCAGCAGCTGTAAAACCCTCTAATAAAACAGGGACTGGGTCTTGAGACGACTGCTGCTTGCAAGGGATCTTTATAGTTTCTGTTTTTCACAAGCTGAAGCATTAACACGGCAGGAGATGCTCCCACTTTTGCAGAGAAGCTGAGCTCACTGGTGACAGTTGTTTCCACTTTGCAATCCTTTCATAATAAAGTACAATAGCAGAAACAGATGCTAGGATGCACGGAGTTTTATCTCTTCATTTCTTTATTTTTGGAAGAGGGTGCAAGTGTTATTTGTACTGCTGCCAATGTAGTGCTACTATACTGATGCTAACAATCTTCTACCAAATACTGATGCTAACATACTGCTAGTAAATACTACTGCTAACATACCATTTTTAAATACTGATGCTAATGTACTACTGTACTATTAAATATTGCTGCTAACATACCATTACCAAATATTGTTGCTAACATACTGCTACTAATACTGATGCTAACATATTGCTAGTAAATATAGCTGCTAACATACCATTATTAAATAATGATGCTAATGTACTACTATTAAATATTGATGCTAACATACTGCTATTAAATACTGCTACTACTGCTACTAAATACTGATGCTAACATACTAAATACTGCTACTAACATACCATCATTAAATACTGATGCTAACATACTGCTAGTAAATACTGCTGCTAACATACCATTGTTAAATACAGATGCTACTGTACTAGTACTAAATATTGCTGTTAACACACTTTTACCAAATTATTGATGCTAACATACTGCTAGTAAATACTGCTACTAACATACCATCATTAAATACTGCTGCTAACATACTGCTAGTAAATACTGCTACTAACATACCGTTGTTAAATACTGATGCTACTGTACTAGTACTAAATATTGCTGCTAACATACCATTACCAAATTATTGATGCTAACATATTGCTAGTAAATACTGCTACTAACATGCCATCATTAAATACTGATGCTAACATACTGCTAGTAAATACTGCTGCTAACATACCGTTGTTAAATACAGATGCTACTGTACTAGTACTAAATATTGCTGCTAACATACCATTACCAAATTATTGATGCTAACATATTGTTAGTAAATACCGGTACTGCTACTAACATGCCATCATTAAATACTGCTGCTAACATACTGCTAGTAAATACTGCCGCTAACATACCTTTGTTAAATACTGATGCTACTGTACTAGTACTAAATATTGCTGCTAACATACCATTACCAATTTATTGATGCTAACATACTGCTAGTAAATACTGATTCAAACATATTGCTACTAAATACTGATGCTAACACGGTGCTATTACATATCTTTGCTAACATGCTACTAAATACTACTGCTAAAGTACTGCTACTAAATACTCTTGCTAAAGTACTCCTACTAAATATTGCTGCTAACAGACTTCTACTAAACGCTGATGCAAATGTACTGTCAATAAATACTGTTGCTAACATAAATCCTGATTCTAACAAACTGCTACTAAACACTGATGGTAATGTAATGCTACCAAAAGTCACAGCTGCTCATTACATTCTAAACTATTTTTTAGAGCTGCTGGAGATGTTGCGATACAAAAGCTCTTGACAGAAAAATCAAATTAAAAACAGAATAAATGTGTCTTTATGACTATGAACTAAAAACACATATTTTGAGCTTTAGTGCGGTAATATAGTACATTTTATGTTTTGTTTTTACAAAAACATGGATATTTGCTATAGTATCAAAAATGTAAATGTTCAGCAGATAACTTAGGCCTTATTTTATTAGCTAGCTTTTATAATCAGCATTAATTTCTGGCATTACAAACATATAAGAAAGCAGAAGTGAAGTCATTCTCTGATTTTCTTTGTGAAGTTTCTGTAACCGCAGTGTAAATATTTCGCACGAGTTACTTATAAACCTCTTAAACAACTTCACTTGGAGCAGGTCGGATCCTCTGAGAGACTGAGGTTTGATTACTTTGTAATTTGACCTGTTTGTGGGCAAAAAGAAATGGAATAAAATCCTGAAAATGCTGCTAGTATCATTAAAGAAATCATCTCAGGAATTCACTTTGTATACCGTAGTTGTGTTGTGGGGAAAAAAATCATTTTAGCAAAGAAATGAGAAAAACATGTTCAGGCCTCGTAAAAATGATTGTTTATGGGAAATTAAAAAAAAATCCAGGTTTCTGTGCGATTTGCTTGATTTATTCCTGGTTTTCGAGGATTATTATCCTCAAAAGTGTGTTGTAAAGAACAACCTTGCGGCTTCTTAAGCAGCACTTTGTCAACTTGATCTGCCGACGTTGGAAAAGCTTGAACTCCAGAACGACGTTTGTATCAGGAGGGGAAGGAAAAATAAAAAATAAAACAAAACATCTGGAGCAGAGTTCCTGATGTAGCTGCCAGACAGACACCTGAAATAGACATTACCAAAAATCAAACGCAAACGTGTTGCCGTGCTCTATGAAGGCATTCCCATCAGCTCTCGGCCTCCAGACCTGAACACTCAGCAGTTATAGGATCTAATGACACATCAGGCACGACTAAAGCCCAATCTGGAGTGCAGTGTTGGAGGAGCATGTTTGTTTTAGGTTTTGTTTTTGTCCGTAAAGTCTAATTTTTGTTCTCATCACTCACTGACTTTAAAGCTTTCGATTAAAACTACACAGCAACCAAAAACAATCCTTTATCGTCAGTTTTGGGCTCTTATCCCGATTCTCTTCGCCTGTTTTCCGTCAGGGCAGTTTGTGAATTTATTTTCTAATTATTTTGCTGCCAGCATATGCTCTCCAGACGCACTCCCTGCCCCGCATGTGTGTTCGTGTGTGGAGATGTTTAGATAGCGGAGATGTGGAAGAGATAACCGGTAAAACCTGATATTCCCCAGTGGCTTTGCCCCTTTACAAAGGAAAAAAGAAAAATACAGCGCTCAGTGCTCTCAGAGCTGCGCCTCTCGCTCAGAGTATCTTGATATTTTGTAATTGTAGACCGAGACATCTGTCAGAAGCATTGCATTTTAGAGAGCCGGGGCCTATCGCTGAAAATGTCATTATCCTCGGCCCCGTCTGACTGACTGTGCCAAGAAAACGTTCGGACTTTGTGCCGAGGTATTTTGAGAGGGACAGAAACCGCAGCAGCCTGGTTGTGTAAACGTTGTGTTGTGACTCGTGAACCCGGCGGAGGGCTGGGCCCGGCGTCGGTCGTTCAGAAATAGTCGTTGACGAGTTGTGTTTCTCCGCGGTTTTTTGTTCGCTGAGGGCTGGTGGCCAGCAGCCGAGCGGGGGTGCAGTCTGAGGACTGGCGGGTTGCGGGGGTTGCAGAAAATGAGACCGCATTTATGGTCTTGATTGGGGGTTGATCTGGTCCCTGACCTTTTTAGATCCAGACGTAATGAGGGGAAACGTAACAAGAGCAGGAGCGCACAGGCAACGTATGGCTCGACGGCCAGAAGCGGCCGTTTGACTGAGGTCCTCCGGTCCTCGATACCTTCAAATAAAAACTAACTAAATCAATAAAAAATAGAATTTATTCACTACTCTAAAGGCAACTGGAAATCAATTATAAACTAGAGAAACTGCATTTCTTGTGAAAATGCTGTGTGAATGCTCATTGCGGAAGAACTTGCTGAAAAACAGCTGAAATTAGCTAAAAAAAAAACATTCTGAAATGTAGCTGAATGGAAAAGCCAGCCTACATTTGCAGCAGATAGCAGAATGAACACATGTTTGCTGAATTAGGTTTAAATAAGCTGAAATGAGCATAAAAATAGGATATTAGCTAAGAAAAAAAAAGCTGGAATTTGCCCAAAAAAAGTAGCTGAAAGGGCAGAAAGAATTTTAAACTACAAGACGAAGTGGAAAGAACTGAAATGAGCTTTAAAAAAGTGGAATTAACTGGAAAAAACTAAAATTAGAATAAAACTGCTAATATTAGCTGAAATAGCAGAAAAAGCTGAAACATGCATAAATAAGCTGAAATGAGCATAACAAGCTGAAATTAGTAGAATGAAATCATTTATGATGAAAGTAGCAGAAATTACTACAAAAACTTGGAATTTATCTGAAAACAGCTGAAATTGGCTAAGAAATGCTAAAAAGTTGGCTAAAAAGGTAGAAAAAGGTTAGTTAGCAGAAGGAAATGGAGAGAGCACACTTTTGCTGATTTAGGCTGAAAAACATTGAAATGAGTGCAAAAATGTGGAATTAGCTGAAAAGGCTAAAATCTGCATAAAAACTGCTAAATAGTAGCCGAAATAGTGAAAAAGGCTGAAGCTTGCAGAAATAAGCTGAAAGGTGCATAACAAGTTGAAATTAGCAGAAAGCCGTTAGAAGAAGCACAAAAATGTTGTAGTTAGCGGAAAGAATCTGAAAGGAGCACAAAACAGCTGAAATAAACAGCCAAAATTAGCTGAAAGTAGCTGAAAAATGTAAAAATTTGCACAAAGAAGCTGAAGAGAACAAAATGTGAAAGGAGCCATCAATGGTTGTGAACAGAGCTAAATATTTGAAGAATGTAAAATTAGCTGAATTCATTTTCTATGAGAAAAAAGTGGCAGAAAAGGCTAAATATTTCAAAAAGCTAAAGCTGCACCAAATCATAACAGTATTGTCCTGAACGAGCTGAACGTTTTGATATAATTTGTTGAAATGCTGGTGAAGATTCTCAGTCATCCAGGACATGATAAAATAATTAAAAAAAAAAGTTCAATACAGAAACAACTGGACTTTAATTTGTTGAAATATCACAAAAATTGCGGAACGAGAAAGATGCTGAAAAACGTACAGAAGAAAAATGGATCACAATAGTGTGAATGCTTCGTACAGATTCAGCCTCTCTAAAATGCTCTCTTTGTACCCAGTCCTCCTATTTCCATGCTGCCAGTTAACCTAATAAGTAAATTTCTCCTCCAGATGTTTCTTATTTGTACAACTTACAGCCCTTTGTCGTCCCCTGTCCCAACTTTTGAATTTTTTGTTGCTTCCATCAAATTCAAAATAGTTGTGGCATTTCTTAGTTTAAACGTTGGTAACATTCATCACATTTCAGTGAATTAAATGTGCGTTCGGAACTAGGGATGCACGATTAGACCTGTCGCAATAAGCAATAAATCAATTAATCGCATGATAAGTGAAAATTATCAACCTCATCTCATTTATCGGCTTTATCGTTTCTTTGTGTCTCTCTTTCTACTGAAGACACTGGATGACAAAGGGCTCAAATCCCGTGCTCTTCACTGACTCCTCTCTTTCTCTATTCTCTTTAAAATACATTTTAACTGTCCAAAATTGCGTTATTGGATCATTAAAAGCAGCTAAACTGAGAAGCTAAGCTACGAGCTAAGTAAGCTAATAGAGCAACCTCGGGAAACAACCTCCGTCTTGTCGAAGCTCCAAAATTCACGGTTGAAACCCATGCCTTAGTGTAAAAACTTGCTTTTCTCTGCAAAAAGAAGCTGAGAACTTGTTTACTGATATTTTTTTTATTAAAAGCTTTGAGTGAAAAATGCTATGCTAAAGAGCTCAAACCACACCGAGCATCTGCCGTTTTGAGAACCGAATAAAGGAAGGAGAGACAGTCCATGTCACGTCAAGGGGATTCCCTCCCATTTTTCTTAGAGAGACACTGCTCGCTCTCTCACTATCCATCCTTCGGTTCAAACAGTCTTATACCGCCATCCAGTGGTTGAAAAAAGGTACTACATGTAAAATTGACAATAATTACTAATTATTGTAAAATTTCAAACAAGATTATTGTTTATCGCAATAATTTCTGAGCCGGTTAATTGCCCAGCAAAGTTTGTTATTGTGACAGGCTATGCACGATATTGGATTTTTATTTTATTATATTTGGGGTGTGGGGGCTGGTAACCGATACCAATACCGATATATGTTTTCCCCTTGACCTACTTACATAGACTACATAGCTTTCTCTGCTGTGGAATTAAAATACTAATCTTTGTCAGTTTGGTTTGCTACCAAATGCAGATGTTAAAAAAGGGACTGAAAATGATGTAACACTGTATAAACATATAATTATATAAAAATAAATAAATAAAAATGCCTTTTATATCGTTGAGTTATTTTGATGGACTAGCCGCTATCCGATATTTAACTTTATCACAAATATCGGCCGATACAATACCATGCCGATAATATCGTGCATCCCTATTCATGAAAGTTGTAAAAAACCTGCATTCGGTGCTCTTTTTCTATATTTTACATCCCAACTTGTTCATATTTGGGGTTGCACAGTACATATGTGCGGTTCAGCGTTATGTGGAGTTGAACTCTGGAGAATCTGTTTCTACCATCAGGAAGGCTGTTCTAACGGAGTCCCACGGTCTAGACAAAGCTTCATCGTTTAGGAGAGTAGAAATTAAAGCGATGGAGTGAAGAGCACCTGACCCCCTCCAGCTCCTCTAGCTCTGTCTCTGACCTCTGACCCTCACCCCCTGCAGAGGAGGGAGACTAACTAAAAAAAAAAGAGCGATCCCTACGGGGACCAGTAAAGTGTCACATTATCGTGCTGCACCCCCTCTTCACTCTCCGAGCCTCCACTACAGTCTGCCGCTTGTCTGCCCCCACAGAAGCTGCCGCTGGGGCCACGGGGGTGCCGATCGCCGCCGGGGTTTTCCAGAAGACCAAGGAGCACGATGTGGTGCAGCGGCAGCGGGTGGTGGACCTCTGGAAGGACGGCAAGTCAGAGGGGGCCATCGGGCTGGAGCTGAGGATGCCCAAGTCCACGGTGCACAGCATCATCGTCAAGTACCGCCTCAGCAACACGGTGGAGAACCTGCCGCGCAACGGGAGACCAAAGAAGCCCTGAAGGAAGGGGTGGGGGGGCACGTTTCTGGAATGTAGCAAAACTGAACATCTAATAAAAGACTAAACCCCAGAATGCCAAGGAGGACAAAGCACTCGGACACGGCTGGAATGTGAGAAACAGAAAATGAGGACAAAAAGCCTTCAGATGTGGGGTTGGGGTGGGGGGGGTCGCCTCAGCGAAAGAAGTGCAAAAGATAAAGCTTGAAAATCTGCCCAGAATGAAGAGAAGGAGGTGTAAACAGACTGTATGTTAATGCAATCACACGTTTTCAACAATAACGCAGCAAAGGAGGAATTATTTTCAACTTCCATCCTTCAGATTCTACGACTTCTTTTTTTCTTCTTCTTCTTCTTCTTCTGTTTTTCTGTCTGAGCCAAAAGATTTCCCCTCAGATCAATTCTTCATCTGCAGGCTGACTGAGCAAGCCTGTCCCCTCGTCCTGACCCTGTACTCCCTCATTCCTCCACAGTCCTACACTCCTCCAGCTCTCCCTGAGCCTCACACACACACACACGCACACACACAGCCTTGAAAACCTGCAGAGGACTAGACTAATGCGCTGAGTACAGGAAGCCGAAATCCAAACTCAGACCAGAGAACAAACTGGACCAGGTTTGTCTTTCAGACGAAAAGAAAGGGAAAAAAAAAAAAACAGAACAAGTTTTCTAAATTTAAAACTCTTCTCCCCATGGACCGTCTCGTTGTAACATTCCCGAGAAGCATACACAAGAAAAACTGAAATGTTTTCTTTAAAAACTCATCAAAGTGTTCCTCACTGCTGCACCTTTATTCAGGCTCTCTCGAAGGGAAATCTCGCCCGTGTTTTTAGACTCAGCTAAAAGGAGTGATTATGATCTGTCCTGGGATCTGTCACCGCAAGGAAACCTAAAACAAAAAAAGCAGAAAGGGACTCGCTTTGAAGCTGCAGGAGACATTTTTGTTCCTCGAGCTTCTTTATTGTGACAGCGTGATGGATTCCACTCGGTGGAAAATGTCCCCCCGATCCCAGAGAAAATAAAACACTCTGGACTGTATCACGTTTTTTTTCTTCTTCTTCTTCTTCAGCTCGTTGTGCGAGCAGCAAGGCTGTACATCAAACCTGATATCCTGGAGTGCAGGAACTGGACGAATCCGTCCGTCGGCGTCGCTGGAAAGAGCAAAATTAATTCATTATTCGGCGGCGCCGGCTAAACGTGAACGTTTTGAAGCCGAAACTGCACGATGTATCCCTTTAAGAGCGACAGCTGTGTGCGCCACAACGAGAGGATCTCGGACAGTTCGGACATTTTTCTACATTTCAAATGTACTGTTTTCACTCATTTAACCGTTAACATAAATCTAAAATATACGGTCACCTGACGCAGCATTGTAGCAACTTTTAGCAAAATGTTTCAGGCTTTTTTTTTTCAACTTTTTGCAAAGGTTTTGATGTCGTAGGATGGAGCATTTCTTGCACATTATGTGTTCAAACAGCTGAACTACAGCCTCTAAATATGTAATAAAGGTTAGCCAACTTGTCACGGTTTGAGTTTCCATATTGTTGTCAAAATTTGTATTTGGGAAGACTCTCAGAAACCATCACACTACGCGCTAGTTTTGTATCGCATTTGTTTAGTTCCTCATGGAGCTTGGGTGTGAAATTACCGGTACCATATTTTCTGGCATATAAGTCACACTTTCTTTTTGCCTAATTTGCACACCCTGCGACTTATACACAGAAGCAACTTATTTATATATTTTCCCATATTTAAAAACCAATTTTTGGCTGAGATACAACCTTTTTCATTCATTCTGACAGAAAATATCAAACACTAACATTTTCAGCCACTAGATGGCATTAGAGGAGTATGGAATGCCGTTGTGTCATGTAATAAGTAAAAGTGGCTATTAATGACACAGTTGGCTTGCCATAGCCCGCTACCTTCGTCCAGCTCCGGATCATGCCTGTAGCAACCGTCAAATCAGCTTCAGTTTGCTGCCCCGGCGAAATGCAGCTGATTTGACCATTGAAGTGCATTTATTAAGTAAAAGTTCAACTGAGACACACTTTTGCTATAATGTCGAGCAAACAAATAATTGTTTTAGGTGCTTATCTTGTTAAATTCTTGTTCAAGTTTTCCCGTGCACGCTCCCGCGGCCGCCATTTGGCAGCCAATCGATTTTTGGCACAACACCGGCCCACATTTCCAGGTTGTCAGCGGTGACGCATAATGGATGTGACTTATTTATGTTTTTTCCACTTTATTAGACATATTTGTACTTATGCGGCATACACGGTGGTGCGACGTGTACGGCGGAAAATACGGTAACAGAAAACACCTGATGGGAGTGTAAGCGTCCACAAGAACTGTTTTGGAATTTCCTTCTCCCTCAGCTGGTTGTGAAACTCCTGCAAGTCGTTTTACAACATTTCTCCAACTCTTTCTTTCAGTGTGGCTCTCAGTTCTGAAAATAAGTCTGCACTTTTGAAGTGTCTGAAAGATTTGGCATTTCATCACGAGGGGTTTGAGCGGAGATGAACTCGTTCATGCCCAGGTGGCAACTTTCACTTCCACCAGATAGTGAGCAGGAGCTGAAGGGAGAGACAAAAAGTTGGCAAGGAGTTCTTTATTTTTTTGTTTTATTTTTCCACTGAACGCTTCGTCCAACACAGTTTAGAGTTTCAGGATGTGGAGAGAAATAACAGGCTTGAAGTTTTGAAGCTCTTAGATGTTGGGTTTATTGTAGTTTAATGGTAGAAATCACTGTCGGCTTCAGCTAGAACAAGACGCGTTAAGCATTGCACCAGAAATTACAACAACAATGACGCAGTATTTGTGTTCTTTTAATTTTTTTATTATTATTTGGCTGTAACTGTTAAAACATCATGTTCAGAAAATGTTGCACATGGAGAGGAAATGATGAACGCTGGCAAAGTTGTTAAAATAAATTGGAGAGAATGTTGGTGATGTTGTTTATTTTTTGTTTTGCTTTCACGTGTCGCTCTCATTATCGCCACCTGGTGGCCTGGCATGTTTAACTCAGCGTCTTTGTTGGAAATTCTGCTTTTTACCTGAACAGAAATATTTTTCAGCAGAGAATAAAAAAACATATTTTTATGTAATTATCCATAGTTGCGTAATTGAGGCCCAGGGGGAAAAAACAAACAAAAAAAAAATGTTGATATCGTATCTGTTGTAGATAGTTTTCACACAATTAGAAGCAGAGTTTGAGCCTGACCAGATTGACGAGCTAAAGGCTAGTCGAGCGAAAGTTGATTGCTGCCTTAACATTTCACACAATCATTATTTTATGAATATTTACATTACCATAAATTTCCATTTTTGAAGTTTTTTTTTTACATGAAATATAATTATTAATGGGCAGCTGTGACATTTGTTAATACTGTATCTATCTATTTTTGCCAATTTTACCATGTAACACAAATGATGGCAACATAAAAGTTTTAAAGTAAAGTTTTCATAACAGTTTTATATAATTTTTACAATTAGATGTGTTTTAAGATAGCTAGCTGCAAGCCACTCTAACCTTTGTAGCACTCAGACAAGCCACTGGCTCATTCATCCGGTCAGAAATAAACTCTTATTTCTCTAAACCAGTGGTTCCCAACACGTATCCTTGAGGAACACCATCCTGCATGTTTTAGTTGTTTCCCCGCTCCAGCACACCTGATTCAGCTATTTAATTACTTCCTCAAGTTCTGCAGAAGCCTGTTATCAAATCAGGTGTCAAAGCAGGTAATCAACTAAAACATGCAGGATGGTGTTCCTCAAGGATTACTGTTCGGAACCACTGCTTTAAAAGAACAGTTAAGAGATTCACTGTTCATAACCTTTCCATCTTATGTCTAAAGATTTGAACTATTGCTTTCATTATTTCTGGTGGATGAATAACACATCGTGAGTTCTGGGCTGGTGGTTCTTTCTGATTTGCTCTTTTATTTATTTATTTATTTTTTAATAATTTTTCATCGTCTCTGCTCCGTAAATCTGCTTCTGCAGCATTTACTCTCCTGTTACGGACCTCTTTGCTCTTTCACCCAGTCTTTACCTTGACTTTTTGTTTTTAAGCATCTTATCAGATTCTGCACACACAGAGTTACTGGCTCGCTCCCTCCGTCTCCTCTGTTGGCCTCTGCTGGCAACTCGCCACACTTTTTCCCTTTCAGCGCTCCCCCATCTCTCTGCTTCAGCCGTTCTCACACACAGCCTCACCTCCGTCTCAAACATCTTCTGCTTGGCGCATGTCTTATCTTCAATCTGCACGACGACCGGGGGAGGGGGGTCGTTCGGCGTTACGATGGTTTATCTCTCCCCGCGGAGCTGTTGGGTCTATTTCTGGCTTTGTTTTGAAAGGAGAGTTCAACTTACCGTTCCACTTCCAGAGCACTTTCCTGATCTTTTTCCCCTCAGCAGCTGTGCTGTCGTGCAGAAAGATGTTAGTTTTCAAGTGTGTGTCTGTGTCCTCATGTGCCTGGGGTGGGAGGAGTGTTTACTCATTGCAGGCCTCACATTCTCCCAGATAACCGTTGAGCATTTAGAGGTTTTGTCTTACAGTAAACATATTGTATATATGATATAATGTATGGGATTAAGCCCGTTTTCTCATTAAAAGCTTTATAATGTTCTCTCAGATGTGTCTTTTTCCTGGAAAAACAACGTGATGATCCAAATTTAAACCTGCTTATTGTAGCGTTTTGAAACATTAACATACCAACACAATGCTCTGGTCAAATTTCCGTCGGTAAACAAAAGTCAAAACAGAGAATATTGAATCGAGGAACCATCTCAGACCACATTTACCGCGGGCTTTGTTTTAAACAGCATTGTTGCGTCTCGCAGTTCTTCTCAGCTCGGCTCCAAAATCTCCCAAATGTTTCGGTTGTTTCAGATAAAAATCTTGGAAGAGACTTTAGCTGTCGGTCATTATGGCTGATTTGCTGATTTTTCTGTTCCAAAGTCAAAAACAAACACTCTGGTTCAAGGTTGTTGTTTTTTTTTTATTTGACAGATTTTATGTCTCCAACAAACTAAAGTGTCCAGTGTACAAAAAAGAGGAATTAAAAAAAAAACAACAGGCAGGAGCTCATCGCCCACAGCCTTTCATGTTTACAGAAATGTAGCAGTTTTGGACAAACCTTGAAGATGACTACGCACATTCACAGGGCTTGTTCTAAAATGTGGCCCTCAGAGTACGAGTTTTAAATGACTCTCAGCTACTACCACAATAAAATAAGCTGGAAATTAAATTCATCTGTCCATGTTATTGATAACGTTACATTTTCTCACCGTCTGTAAAAATGGACTGAGTCACGGCCATATTTGTGTTGGCTAACGTCGCTAAGCTGTGGCAGCCATCTTGAATTAAATTGACGCCCACGTTAGTCGGATGTAGCTGTTCATCCAATGATTACTTTGGAAGTTTCATCATCCTCTACCCAGTGGTTCATGTGATATTTTGCTAACAGTCAGTGTTGTTTGTGTTTGATGAACCAGTGGTCAAATTGTAAAGAAACGTTCAGAAAGTAGCCTTTGGACATACATTTACAACTTACTAACTTTGGAGTCACCCTCATTTAGGATGACCACAACAAACGGATAGTAAAAATAATGTCCTCATTGAAAAGGTCGAATCCCGGCTGGGGGCCTTTCTGGGTGGAGTTTGCATGTTCTCTCCGTGCATGCGTGGGTTTTCTCCGGGTACTCCGGTTTCCTCCC
>JAVCKU010000161.1:11323857-11337216 GCA_032273985.1 Hypsolebias coamazonicus | reverse complement strand
AAAATGCAGAGTTTAGAGATCGGTCGATAGTTGTTCAGTGAGGTGGGGTCACCTCCTTTCAGCAAAGGAGAAACAAATTCCCGTATAGAGTGTGTTACAGCCAAAGTGGTCACAAAGGCGTGAACTACTGTTTCAAAATGTCGCTGAGAAAGAATCAGGTTTACCTTAGCCAACTGCCTCAAATGAAGAAAAAAAAAAAAACTAGTTTTAATAACAGCTCTGATGTGTTGACCCCCAGCTTTGTAACAGCCTGGTGTACTGGGCCAAGAAACCACCATCTACACTGCGAGTCTCAGTGGAGCTTCCAAAGACCAGCACCTCAGTCTTTCCCTCATTGAACTTTAAGAAGTTCACAGCCATCCAGGCTTTGATGTCCTCCAGAAATGAAAATAGAGGGGCCAGAGAGTTGTAGTCCTTTTTCTGTAGCGGGACATAAATCTGTGTATCATATGTGTAACAATGAAAGGAGATCCCATGTTTTCTAAGAATAGAGCCAAGAGGGCGCAGGTACAGTGTGAAGGGGAGGGGGCCTGAGACTGAGCCCTGTGGAACCCCACAATAGAGCAGAGGAGAACATGTGGTCACAGAAAGTATGCAACCTAAACCAGTCCAGTGCTGCACCACTGACACTCCCCCCTCCATTGCTTCAAATGACATAAGATGTTATGGTCCACTGGGTTGATAGCAGCTGATAAATCTAAAAGCAGAGGAGGACAAACGCAGTCATCAGAGTCCGTTGCTAAAAATATGTAATTGAAAACCTTTAACAGAGCAGATTCTGTACTGTGTAGATATTGAAAACCAGACTAAGACCTCGAGAACGTTCTGTTCTTTCAAATATGCTGATAGTTGCTTGTACACCACCTTCGCGAGAATTTTTGAAAGAAATGGCAGTTTAGAGATTGGCCTGTAGTTAGCAAGAACAGAGGGGTCAGGAGTGGGTTTCTTAATGAGAGGCTGGACAGCTGCATGTTTAAATTTTCTAGGGACCACACCAGAGGACAGACTGCTGTTCAGACAAGCAAGGACTGAAGGACCCACAGTGAGGAAAACCTGAATAAACAAGGAGGAATAGCATCACTTGGTGAACCTGTTGGCTTTAAGTGACTTAACCACCTCCTGCAAAGACGACAGAGTCACAGGTTCAAAGCTGCCAAAAACAGCAGAGCAGGGCACAAAGGTTGAGGGATCATGAGCAGAAGGTGAGATCTGGTCCCTGGTGGAATTGGCTTTCTCAACAAAGAAATTTAGTTTCACATGCAGCAGGTGAGGATTTAATACAGTTCGTTTGTGGTGCATTAAGAACAGAACCAGTTTTATAGATATAGTTGAATTTTTTTCTGCAGGGCTTCTTCAAACTACCCAATTTATTTTTTAAGGCTCTAATGATAGATTACTACATCAACTTTAATAAGGTTCATCTTTGATACCATCATAGTGGCAACTAGAAAAAGGGATCATCACTGGATGTGCCATTTTGCTAACTCTGTTTTTGTTACCCACAAATCAAATCAGCAGGAGTGGAAAAGTGATGATTCCATATGGAGTCTTATCAGGCCCCTATTATAGATTTAACATACATCAACATTTTAAATGATACACCAAGACTTCTCATTTTGTTTATGCTTATTTTGGATGGTTGAAAGTGACAGAAAACATTTTAGCCCACTTATAACATATGCACTTTATTCGCATTGAAACTGAGAGTACCAAAATAGCTTTATAATACAGTAATTGGAATATTAGTTATATTATAACACTCTTCTTTGGTGCAGCAACCTGAGTGAGACAGTTAAACGACAGCGTGGCTTTTGCCATAAGAAATTTAAAATATTTGTTGATAAACTAACTTGTGTGTCAGTTAATCTGATCCATTTATTCTGTAATGCTTTACTGAGCTCTGTGTTTCAATGATCAGATTCTATAAATTATCGGGTTTTAGGGTTTAAAAACGGTTTAAAAATGAGCTACACATTTTTCTGGACATTACCACAAAACTTTGCTCCAACAGTTACCAAAGTAAAACTTGTTTTTGTGCTGAAGTGCAATTCATCCGTGTCCAGTTCCTATAACAAAATGAACAAGGCTTTTCTCATATTACGTCCATCCATTTCTTCCACCCGCTTCTTTCCAGGTTGTGTGGAGCTGGTGCTCACATCCTTTAGTCACTGAGCGACAAGTGAGGGACACCCTGGACAGGTCCCAAGTTCATCACATACACAACAAACAAGACAATCATTCTTACACCCAGGGACAATTTAGAGTTACCGATTACCCCAACATGCATGTTTTTGGTCTGGGGGAGGAAACCAAAGTACCTGGAGATTACCCAGATGTGCCTTGGGAGAACGTGTACTCCACCCAGAAAGGTCCCAGGCCAGGAGGTGATCCTGCAACCTCACTGAGAGGCTACTACTCAAAACCAGTGTCATTGTGCCAACCTCTTCCATCTTCCCTCATGAAGAATCTCTGCAAATCAATTTTTTATTTTCGAAAGAAATCCACAAACATGGTAGAATTAGTCTTTATTTGGAGTCTACCGTTGTCTCCTCATCAAAAATAATTTACCCAAAAGCTGTACATACTTACAAGGCTGGAGGCCGTCTCTGAAGTGATTTGAACAGAGGTTTAAAGGAGCAACATACAGAAAGTAATATCACAAATCAAGCTGTAGACACTTGCTTCATATGATACAAAGTCTCACTCAGCCTTATGGCACTGAAAATGAGGCTGCAACATCATGTTTGTAATGGCTGGTGTTTAAATAAAGTATTTCAGAACCTCTGAAACATGAAACAGGTATAAAGATACCCAACCTTTACCTGCACGTACACCCCATCCAACAGCTGATAAATGTGAGCCAAAACAAATGCAGGCATCTTAAAAACTCTTAAGGCTTCAAATACATCCTTTAGCTCACTGCTAACAGAAATCTGTGATTATAATCCTCTCCATCGCTCCACGTTGACTGATCGGCACTTGCTGCATTACATGTTCAGGTATAACTAAATAATTATAGCTTTAAAATGTAGAAACAGTATGAAATGGAGTCACATTAGCATTTTTGACAACTGAAGACGACAAACTAATTTCTGGAAGAGAAATGTCATTACCTGATGTGAGACGCTGCACAATGTAAGCCAGGTGTGTGCCTAGGCCTGTCATGACAAACAATAAATCAATTAATCGCATGATAAATGGAAATTATCAACCTCATTTTCATTTATTGGCTTTATCGTTTCTTCGTGTCTCTCTTTCTACTGCAGACAATGGATGACACAAAGCTCAACTCCTGTGTTCGTCACTGACCCCTTTCTTTCTCTTTAAAAATCTGTTTTAAGTCCAAAATTGTGTTTTTGGATCGTTAAAAGCAGCTAAGCTGAGAAGCTAAGCTACGAGCTAGGCTAACAGGCGGACCTTGGGGTAAAAAACTCTGTCTTGTCGAAGCTCCAAAATTCACAGTTGAAACCCGTGCCTTCATTTAAAAAGTTATTTTTCTCTGCAAAAAATAGCTGAGGAGTTGTTTACTAATTTTTTTATTAAACGCTTTGTGTAAAAAATGCTATGCTAAAGAGCTCAAACCTCACCGAGCGTCCGCCATTTTGAGAACTGAAAAACAGGAATGAGACAGCCCATGTCACGTCAAGGGGCCTCCCTCCCATTTTTCTTAGAGAGACAAGATCTCTCCCTCACTATCCATCCTTTGGCTCAGTCTTATACTGCCATCCAGTGGTAAAAAAAAAAAGGTACTACACACAAATGAATTTCTTCTTAAATTTGACAATAATTAATAATTATTGTCGAATTTCAAACAATATCATTTATCGCAATAATTTCGGAGACAATCGCCCAGCAAAATTTGTTATCGTGACAGGCCTATGTGCACTTTTACTTCCCAACGGAAATTGGCATTTGGGGAAAAACAAAAACCTGAGCATCATAACAGGATGCCCACAAACTGAGTCTGGGTCGTGGAAAGATAATTATACAAAAAGTTGAAGCAAATGCCACTGTCATCTACTGAAAAAGTGTGAATTGCTTTCTACTGTCAATATTGTGAGTATTTTTAAGACTGCTGCTGGTGTCATTATAAATAATATTTATGGATTTTTTTTTGTCATTTTTATTAGAGCTGTTGGTGTGGAATGTGCGTCACTGTTGATCTGTATATTTTTTTTAAAATCTTGGTAAAATTTTGGCTTGTTCCATTACGTGCATGAGCTTCTGAAGTTATAAAAACCTTAAACAAGTCAACAAAAAGTTTTATGTATTGCCTTATTTAAAATTTCATTAATTTAATTTCTTTTAATAAAAAAAAAAAAAAAAAAAAAAAAACGTGCAACTATCCTATGCTACTGAAATGTTACAGTATGGCATATATCTTATGTAGCTAAAAATATATTTACAACTACTTTAATTTCAATGCACATATATGCATACATGTAAAAACACAAATAGGTGTATTACTGCTATTTAAAATAATCCATATCATAGTTTAACATGGGTGAATTTTAGATAAAGATATTGAGATGTCCCCCCCCCCCCCCACAGATGCTCACAAATATTAGAGAAACAAATAATGACAAATATAGAATCATCACAAAGAACTTGAATTAAAATTGTAAAATAAAAAGGTATTAACTGTTCACTTAGCTGGGTGTTAGCGAGCCTGCAGGACCCACAACAGTAAGACCGTCAGAAAATGGTTTTAATGGTCAAATTTAAAAATAACTAGATTATACCATTTCTGAAGTGGTTTTAGTGGTTTTTACCCTGTGGAATACCTTAACAATGGAAATAGGCCTGAGCCTTGGGTTAAAAAAAAGAATAAACTTTTATTTTGTAGATATTAATTATCACAAGAGGCTGTTTAAAACATTTTGTAAAAATATTATAAAACTGTAAATAATATTTACCAATATTAACAATGAACCAAATGTACTTAGAAAACCATAGTTCACTCAAAAGCCTGAGCTGCATTATGTCCAACAGCAAAATAGAGTTTTTTAAAGTAGATACAAAAATTCTGTGTTCCGTTCGACTCACATTGGGCAGCTGCTCACATCGGTTAACGACAGCAAGTAGAAATACACAAACCTTCTAACACCACAGCTCTGTGCGTCTTCGTCGCGGCATCAGTTTGATGTGAACAGAAATGGAGGGTGCAGCTGTTAATGGAAGGACCTGCTCATAAAATTGATTTTCCGTGTGAAAAGCATAGGACCTGCAGTTACACAGGAAGCTCCGAGGTTTGCGTACTGGCTTCACTTCTATTCTATGGCACAAGCGCACACTCAACATTCATCCTTTTTTCTTCTTCTGGCAAATAATTGACGTTAATGGCACACTGTAGTATATGAACCTCCTCCTGCTGTGTGGCTGTCTGGCATCCACTCTTTAAGGAACCGGGAATAGTCATACATCCAAAAATCTCATGTTAAAGACAAATGCCCTTGAAATTATTATTTGCTGATGGAAACTAAAATCCCAGGAGAGGCAGGTGGGAGGTGTGTCAGTTTTACACCTGCTCTAAATGTTCTGCATGTTTTTAGGTTTTGCATCCATGTTTGGTTCATTTCTCCGTAGGCTTAAAACAAGCAGCTCCTTTTCTTTCAGTCGAGGTCTTGACGACACTGAACAGTCCAGGGCTGTTGGGAGTGACGAGAAACACGAGGTGGGGGTGACCCCCACCCTGTAGTTAGGTCCTCACATGTTGTACGCCACATAAATGGGGTCCAGCTGGTCAGCCAGAAACCCGTCTCTGAGGTGCATGCGCTGCTTCTCCCCTCTGGAGTTAATGGGTATGACGCCGGGGTCCACCACCACCACCACCCCCACGATGAGGTAGTGCTCCTCCAGGACTACGTTGGTCACCAGGGCTACCAGGTCCAGGGCCTCCTGCTCTGATCCCTCCAGCTCCACCACCACCACGAGGAGGTTGGTCCAAGTGAACACCGCACTGAAAGAGGAGGAAGATTCATAAATGGAAGCAATGAGGAAGTAATGACTTTGTAATTACAGCCGACGCAGGTTTATTACCATTCAGCTATGCTCTTGTGAGAACGAATGACAGAAGTCTCGATGTCGATGGGGTGGTACCTCATTCCCCTCAGCTCCAGAGTCTCATCAAGAGAGCCCACCACGTACAGGGCATCATGGCGCTCTGAGACGTTCACACAAACACACAGTGAGTTTATCTCTCAATTAAAGAAGCACTAATGGGAGAAAGAAAGGGAGGAGGTGAAACAAGTCATCACTCTCACCTCCACTGGCGTCCGTCAGCTCAGTGCGCCGCAGGAAGCCCAGGTAGCCGGTCCTTGCCCAGACCGTCTGGGTGTCTCCGAAGCTCAGCTTGGTGTTGAAGTGGTCAGCGTGCAGCGCCTCCTCCCCGTAAACTGTGTAGTACCCTGTTGCGTTGTGAGGGCTGCTCACCCAGATCTTTAACACAAATAAATGATGATGAATAGTTGTTAGCATAATGGTACGCTCTTCTAAAATAACTGACTTTTTCTGGCTCTAAAGTGGATGTCGTAAAAGACACAGATTATAAGCTTTATCTTTCCTTCCAGTAATCCCAATTACTGTTTGTCGTGAAACTTTAACTACAGTATGGACATGTAATTCAACTATGCACATTTAATTCCCACAGAGCTGATTATCAGCTTTGTTGTGTCAATAATACAGGCAGTCCTCGGGTTACGACGGTTTCGAGGTTACGACGCATCTCCCTTATTCACGTTACGCGGTTACGTTGGTTTTTACATCACTTTTACGATGGTTTTACGACGTTAGACATCATAACGCGGCGGCGCAGCGGCGGAAGAATACAGTACACGGTGCAGAGGCGGAGAAATACAGTACTGTACGGAGGAGGACGGCATCACTAGCATCCCAGTGGGCCATTAGCCCTTCATTATGGCTCCCAAAATGCAAGGAGGACTCTTCTGATGGCAGTGCATCGAGGAAAAGTAAGGCCATCACCATGGACTTACGTCAAAAGTTGGTTTACGCGCTTGGTAAAACAGGTATGTCATATGTATTTATGTACGTTCCGACTTACGTCAAATTCGGTTTACGACGCCGCGTGAGAACGGATCTCCGTCGTAAGTCGAGAACTACCTGTACATATAAAGGCGTTTTAAACCCTTCCCACACTCTTGCAATATTGTAAACAATGTTTCCAAACTGAAAACGCTTTAAAAGAGAACGGCATGTCATGATTTCAGCTCTTGGCCTCCTGCTGCACTTTGGGCCACACCCACTTCTCCGCAGCAGAACGAAAATCAGAGAGGAGGGAGGAGGAGCTGCAGGAGGACGTTCCTCCTGCAGTGTGGGCTGCACAAAGGTGCAGCAGGTGCTAAATAATTTAAAATAATTCATTTTAAATAAAAATTCAATGCTGATTATCTGATCATGCAGCTCATCCATCAATCAGTCAATTATGTGTCATGTCTAATCTTATTTTGAAAAACCGCAATAGAGCGAAGCGAGTCTGCGAAAAATGAACCGTGAAGTAGTGAGGGACTACAGTATTTAATGTGGATATTATTGCCATCTACTGGCCTGACACAATTATTTTATGGTTTTTGTTTTGTTTTTTGTTTTAACTGGTGCATTTTTTTTAAATCAGGATAATTTTTTACTTTTATTTTTAAAGACGAAAAAAAATGTGTTTAAACAATTATTTGGAAATCTGTAGCGGTTTTAAAATGGGGCTTAACGCACAAAGTACGTAATCAGTCTGCCGTCATAAAATTAAACGAGGCTCTGTCCAGACTACACCGGATATTTTTAAATATTAAAAGTTTTTTTTTTTTTTCTTTTCTGATTTTGCCCTCTTGTCCACATCCAAATGTCGCTTTTGGTGAGAAACAGAGGAAATGTTAAAAAATAATGTCCAAAGTGAAGATAAAAAAATAAAACCCCAAGTTATTGGTGGATTTGTGTAAACACGAGACACAATGACAACAGTTGCTTTCAAAGGTATGGGGAATATTTGAACTGGTAAAGAAAAGTTAACTTTATCTTGCTTTTGCTCTGATTCCTGGTTAGACATCTGAAACTTGGGAGTTCCTGATTGTATTCGAACATAAAGCAACTCAAAATGCTCCAGTAAAATTAAACATATTGGATTGGAAAAACCAAGAAAACACTCAGTGGTAATTAGACAGACAGTGACATTAGCACACTTGTTGACACCTTTTTTATGAAAGCTGCTGTCGTGGACGTTTGAGGAGGCGAGGTTGTGTGGCAACAGAAAGAGCGCAGCGAGGAGCTCATCCACTCCCATCATGGCCTCCATGAGATGCTGCATGTACATTTCTGCCACTTTGGGAGCCTCAGTACCCGTTATGCCATCATGGTGCTGAACCTTTAAAAAAAAAGTCTTGCTTCAAAGTCAACAAAGTCTTTGTTTAAAATATTTCTTGCCATCTATTGTTTTATATTATTTATGTCTATAAAATACACTGCCTGGCCAAAACATGTCACCGCCTGGATTTAACTAAGCAAATTGGATAATTACTGCATGGGTGATTGTGTTTAAGCTGGCAACATGTTATTTACCGTCTTTTTCAGACTATAAGGTGCACCAGATTATAAGGCTCAATGTCAATTTTTTAGAAAATTAAAGGACTTTAAGTGCGCCTTATAGTCCAAAAAAATACGGTAACCTTAACTGAAGCACTGATTCTGACATACAAAGCTCTCAACAACCTAGCTCCATCTTATATTGTTCCATACTTTCCTAACAGAGCACTTTGCTCACAGACTGCAGGTTTACTTATAGTTCCTAGAGTTTCCAAAAGTAGAATGGGAGGCAAAGCTTTCAGTTATCAGGCTCCTCTCTTGTGGAACCAACTACCAGTTTCGGTCCGTCAGGCTGACGCATTGTCCAGTTTTAAGACTATGTTTAAGTCTTTCCTTTGTGATAAATCTTTTAGTTAGGGTTGGCTTGGGTTTCCTGAGCTATCCCTTAGTTCTGCTGCTATAGGCTTAGACTGCTGGAGGGCAAATTGACCACATTTCCTCACTCTGCTGCTGTCTTTACTAGCTCTAGTCCACCTGCTTGTATTTGTAATTATTTCTATCCTTAACATGTGTTTTGTCTTTCCTGCTATAGGAAGTACACCTGAACCTGCCATTCTGTGTTTGCCTGTTTCTACTTCCTGTCCTCATAAACCCCAGCAGGTTGACGCAGATGGCCGCTCGTCCTGAGCTTGGTTCTGCTGGAGGTTTCTACCTGTTAAGAGAGTTTTTCCTTTCCACTGTTGCCAATGTGCTGGCTCAGGACTGTGACGAAGTGAAGATTCAACACAATCTACTGCTTCCTTAGATAGATAACGTTTACTGATTGGCTTTTATGATGTACTGTATAAGAATGATTCTGTTCAGTGCCCTGAGACAATATCTGTTGTGACTTGGTGCTATATACTGTAAATAAACTGAATTGAACGGACATAAAGGACCTTCTTGTCTGTTAACATGTGGAAAGACATCCAGTGGCCATGGAAAAGAGATTAATCTTGTTTCAGAAGGGTCTAACTTTTGGCACGCGTCAATCACAGAAAACATCCAAGGAGATTACTGAAACTACGGTACTAAAATCAGGTTAAGAACCGTTCAATGCATTATTAAAAACTGGAAGGACCGTGGAGAGAGCGCATCCAGGTATGCCAAATGTGCAAACCTATGGGGGGCAGTCTACAATATGGGGTTACTACACTTGTTCTGGTCTAGGTTCAGCAACTCTATGTGGCCAAAGAATGAGTTCAGCTGACTACCTGAATATACTGAGCGACCAGGTTATTCCATTAATGGATTTGTTCTTTCCTGATGGTGTGTTCCAAGATGACACCAGGATTCACTGGCATCATATTGTGAAAGACTGGTTCAGGGCGCACGAGACATTGTTTTCACACACAGACTGGCCACCACAGACCTGAATCCCATTGAGAATCGTTGGGATGTGCTGGTGAAGGCTTTGCAAGTGGTCCAAATCTCCCATTGTCAATACAAGAGCTTGGTGCAAAACGAATGCAACTCTGGGCAGAAATGAACGTAACAATGTAGAAGCTTGTGGAAATGATGCCACGGTAAATTTGTGCCATAATCAAAGCTGAACTAAGCTGTGACCTTTTTTCTTTGGCGAGGCAGTGGAGTTTTCATTGCGCGTTACATGCACAAGTTGACCATGAAGATGGATCACCTCAGAGACAGCCCAGCGTAGAGCTCGAAGTTTGTCCAGGGCCCAGTCTTTAGCCACAGGTCCATCTGGGAAACTGATTCGGTATCGAGTGAAAAGAGTCTCTGCTGCGTGCAGCAGGGAACTGGCTCGCCTCGCCACTCCTTTCAGGACGTTTCTGGAGGCGTAGAACCCAGTCCAGGCTTGGTATGGTTCTAGGAAACATAGCAATCTTGGAATTATTCACTAAAAAAAGAAACGCATGTATGTGTGACTGTTGTTCCCGTCTTAGTTTTTGTGTCATCTCACCCGTGGAATACGGCAGAAAGTCTTCACTCCCACGGACGTCCCAGGTAAGATTGGTTTGGTAAACGGATTGGAAGTATTCACTCAGAGTGGCGTACTGGACGGTAACTCCAAACTCTTTGCTGTTCTGGTTGATGTACTTCATCAGAGGATCCATGTTGCCGAATTGCACCGATGAGTTGTAGAACTGTTTGTCACAACCCTGAAACACAACGAACCAACAAGCGCATCGAGTAAGAAAGCTTCCTGGTGAAAGTCTAAAATTACCCTGCCGGGAAGGCTCCAGCGTGCTGTATCTACTGACCCAAGGCCAGAGAACGTGGCTCGTTCTGAACCATGCAGCCCTCTGCTTGATGTTCTCCACCATGGTCTTGGCGTATGGCTGTATGGTCTCCTTGGTGACGGGGAGGCTCATGTTAGGGTAGACTCCATCTTTAGGAGGGTCGGGGAACAAAGCAATTCCGTTCCAATAGAAACCAGAACTACAGTGGAAGAAACATTTGTTCTTAATGTCTGTTTCAACAGAAAAGCTTTGGTTATTTTTAAACACATAACCAGGATTACGTGAAATAAAGTACTGTACAATTTAACGACTAGAGATTTCTGACACAGATATTTTTTGGCACATTTGAACTTGTGAATGTTTCTAAAGCATTTTTCTTCTGTAAGTTTTTGGCACGCAACTCGCAATTATTGTTTGGTTTCAATAATTAACGTACCAAAGTGTTCAGCCAGTTCAGGACATTCCTGCTGTGACTTTTGTGAAATTTTTACTTTTGGAGATATTTAGCTTTGCTCGGCCATCCATGCATCCATTCATCTTTACCCACTTCTTCCTTTTCAGGTCGTGTCTCACTCACACCTCGAGACAATTTAGAGTTACCAATCAGCCTAACATACAGGTTTTTGGTTTGTGGGAGGAAACCGGAGTATCCGGAGAAAACCCACGCATCCACAGAGAGCGCATGCAAACTCTACCCAGAAATGTCCTGGACCGGGATTTGATCTGGCAGCGACCTTCTCGCTGAGAGGCAGCAGCTCTACCAACTGCGCCACCGTGCCGCCCCTTTCCTCAGCCATGTTTTTCTTATTAAAAATGAAAGGAGGTCTCTTCACGTCCTTTAAACTCTTTGTGCTGTTTGGAACCTGTTTTCAGCTTCTGTGCGCTAAATTCATCCTTTTTTTCTGTTTTTTAACTGCTTTAAGAATTTTTCTGTAATATTAACTCTATGACTGTTAGAGTTTTTGCTAAGTTTTTGTCCCTTGGCCTTTTGTGCTTCTAATAATTTCAACTTTGTATGCTCCTTTTCACCTCTTTCTGCAAATTTCAGCCTTACAAAAAAAAAAAAAAAAAATCAGATACTCTTTTCTTGCTCACTTCAGCTTCCCTGTTTATTTATTTTTGTTGCTAATTTAAAACTTTTTTGATCCACCCAACTGCCTATTTCAGCTCATTCTACTGATATTCGGCTACATTTCTGCTCTAGCTTTTTCTACAGATTTCTTCTGTTTTCCACTTTCATTTTCCTGCTTTCAGCAAATGTCAAGCTGTTCCAATTCAACTCACAGTAACAGAGACGAAGCGCAGCTTTCTGCAAAAAAAAAATCCTTCAGCAATAAGCATTTGCGCTGCATTTTCACAGGAAATGCAATTTCTCTAGTTCAATTTACTTCTTGCATAAGTTTAGACTAAATAAAAGTGGCTCGACTTTCTCCAGTGGATTATAAATAGAAACCCACGCAGTTAAATGTCCAATTAATGGACGAACATGGGCGCGACAAACGTAAAGGTAAACTACCTGTTGGAGAACGGCAGGTGTGACGGAGCGCAGTAGCTGAACTGGTCCATGGTGTGAGTGAAGATCTCTTGCTGGGCTCGCAAAGAGGGTGAGCCTCGCCACACAAACTGCAGTTTCTATATAAAACAATGACAGAAAACAGTAAAGCACCCCCAGGAGACGAGGATCAATGTGAGCGTCCAAGAATGATTTGATTTGCAAAAAAAAATGGACACGTCTAGAACAGACTACCAGAGGACAAGTGGTGACATGAGGAGTGGAGTGATGGTGTTATCAGGCAGTAGTAACTTAAAACACAGAATGTTTTGTAGACACATTAAACGACAATACTAGAACTTGGTTGTCCAGGGTCGAACCAGGACAGACGGCACCAGGAGAGGACTGTCATACTGTGAACCAAGCATGAGATCTGTGCCTGCCATCCGGACACAGGTGTTGGACTCTTCATAACACCGTGTTCATCACACATTGGATCTTGACTAGGGTCAGCTCTGCATCGCCACTGATGACCATTGTGCTCAAGTATGATGGCGCCAAAGAAGGAGGGCCAGTGTTGTCTGTATTATGGAGGCAGACCAGGAAAGCCAAGGGTCCGACTCCAGGGTCACCTCTGGTAGTTATTTAGTGCACCCTGATGACACATTCATGCGTTTTACCCCTCCTGAGACAGTTCCATGGTGCAGACTGTCAACAAGACAACACTGTCCACGCACAGCATGATTGTCTATGGTTTGCCTGCGTCACGTTGAGGACTTCCTGTGGTCAGCCAGGTGCCCCAATCTATCTCCAGTTAACTGTGCAAGATCAGCTTGGATACAAACTCCAACCCCTGTGCCAGGTATCGGGGTAGGGGCAGTTACAACAGCTGTGGTTCCGTTTACCACAGGAGAGGATACAACAGCTGTATGACACCACTCCAGTCAGAACCAATGCTTGTATCCAGAACCTCTCCACCTGTTTGTATTTGGATTTCTATCCTTAACATGTTTTTATTTTGTCTTTCCTCCAATAGAACGTTCACCTGGACCTGTCGTTCTGTGTTCGTCTCTGCTTTCTGTCCTCTCAAACCCC
>JAVCKU010000161.1:11204216-11218496 GCA_032273985.1 Hypsolebias coamazonicus | reverse complement strand
TCCGCTGTCCTGCCTGAGTTTCGATTTCTACAGGTACCGTATTTTTGGTGTAAAGTCGCATAAACGCCGTAACTCGAAGCAATGCTTTTCAACGGGAGTGCGTTCGTAAAGTCGAATCGCCGTAAGTCGAGACCGGCGTAAGTCGGGGACTACCTGTAGTTCTTTAACAATCAGTATTGTGAAAGAAGTTAGTTATATAGAACCCTTACTGCCTCCTTTCACGGTCTGTAGACTTTTTTTTTTATGTTTTTGATAGGTTTGGTGGGCTTCAGATAGTTTTACTTCTAAAAATGTTATGAAGTGTAGTGAGCAGGTAGATCTCTAACAAGAACTTTGGTTTCATCAGACATCTGTCAGAAGCAAGTGTCTGGATTTTTCCATACTGCTACCCTGAGGTGGGATAAGTTCAAAAAACATGACAAAAATAACACTGAACAAACACAAATTCAAGAAAAACATGGAGCATTTGAGCTGTAGGGTTACATATTGCCAGGTTTAAATGTTCAAATGACTTTTTTCCCCCTTTATCAGAAAAATAAACAAGTTTTCAAGAGTTAAAAGTACAAAAATAGTTTCTGACTAGGGCTGAACTATATCAGGAGAATGCATTATTATTGTCAAACATTGTGACCTCTGCTTTACGTTTGCAATAAATATTTTTTTCCAAATGTTTTTAGCTAGTTAGGACCTTTTAAAATTAGTTTTACATGGATGAACTGCATATATAGAACTATCTTACTGAGATACTTAAAGCTCTTTACACTACAATCTGTGTCCTCATTTACTCATTCATGCAGCACTCTACTACAAAGCTGATTGAACAAATCATTCTAAACCAGGGGTGCCCAAACTATTTCCTTGAGAGGGCCAAATTTAAAACCTATCAGAGGACTGCAGGCCGAATGCAATAATACATGAAATGCAAATACTTCTTTAAAGTCCATTTATTTATTACAGTTATTTATCCTTCCATTCTGTATGAAGAACATCACAGAACAGGCTGTTGGTGGTGGTGTGTGTATGGGGGGTGGTGGGGTGTCTGGGGTTCCTCCTCCAGAGAATTTTGATGAAAGTAGATACCATTTCCTGCATTCTGGTATATTTTACAAAAGTTTATTACAGTAGATTAACATGAAACAAAAGATGTGAACTCTGTTATTCTTGAAATCTCTGACTGCAAAGTGTTCGTAATGCAGCAGGTAAGAGGTGTTCACTTCAGGACAAATCGAGTTTGCTGATTGGTCAGTTGCTGACGTGTCTACTGGATTGATTGAAAGGTGGCGGGACTCGTGCAAAAAAAAAAAAAATCCCATTTGAGACAGTCGTCATTTATTCCATATTTATTCAATATTTTGGTGAATATAAGGTTTGAGAACTGTTTCCTTACACAATCCTAATGTTTTTTTTTTTTGTTTTGTTTTTTTTTGGGTGCTGAGTTTAAATTTAAAGAGGCTCAAATTGCCACTGAAACTAGTTCATATTTTCTATTTACTTTTAAAAATGTGATTTATAATGTGTTCTGTCAAAGGAAAATGTTATTCAGTGGCAAGAAACTGCTGGGGGATGGTAGAAAGTCTCAAAATGAAATATAAATATATAAATTAAAATTATTTAAAAAAATACATACATTATCTACCGTGCAATCCATGTACTGTAGTTGAATTATGGTAGTCAGGCCAACTAACAATAAAGTTAATGGGTGGAATCAATGAGTGTAAGCGCGTTGATTCTTCAAAGGACATTTGATGACACATCAGGGGCAATGACAGGTTCACTATCTTGCCCATGGACACTTCGGCATTTGACTGCTGGTGGAATCGGACCCACAACTCTTGCATTGGAGGACGACTGCTCTAACCACTCAGCCACAGCCGCCCAAATCCAATTATGGTCCAAACCCCAGAATACACAACTCAAAAGTACATGAGAATGGCCCTACGCATTTTAACATTTTAGTAATTTTTACAAATTATTATCTTGGATTTTATCGCTTCAGAAAACACCACAACCAATATACAGTATAATATACAAAGTTATTTAAAAAATGAAATAAAATTGTGAAATGTTATTACCTTTGCCACAAAAAACATACCAAGTATAGAATATACTGACAATTTAAAAAAAAAAAAAAAAAAAAGCACAGATTGAGGAATTTATCACCACTAATGTTTACAAAATACAATTATAAATAATTTATTCATCATCATCATCATCATCATCATCATCATCATCATCATCATCATTTATAAGCTTTAACACCAGCCACAGCTGAAACAACGTGCTGAACATTTGTAATAAGATTAAAGAAAGCATAAAAATAAAGTTACAAAACTATATTGAATTAAAAACTCAATTTACAACACAATAAAACAATATTCCTTAATGACTGAGGTTGGTGTATTATATAAAACTTAAGCTATGAAGCTGAGGTGAAAATAATAGCTTTAAAAAAATCACCTTATAAAACCGGATGTTTTGTAACGTCGAGTCTGAAAACGTGACGGACCACGAGGTATGGCAAGCCCTTTTAACATAAAATATCCGGAGCTGCAGCTGAAGGAGCAGCTTCTCCTGACGGAAAGGAGGGCTCGGACTTTCTGAACTAGTTTCTGTAATTCTGTGACTTTAACAACATGTCAGCCTCTCGGACAGTGATCTGTTTGTTACGCAACGACCTGCGTGTCCACGACAATGAGGTAAGAGAGCGAGCACGAACGTGTCACAAACACGGTGAAATCCTGGTTGTTTCAGTTTGGAGCTTAAATACTGTACTGTACTCAATAGGCTGGATTTTCTAAAACGTTTATTTTATTTTATTTTGAATATATAACGTTTAGAGTTTACTTAGTCTGCGAGTATGTATATCCATAAAAAGACAACTATATTTTAAAACGGTGTCATGTTACAAGTTGTTACCTCGACGAGAAAGGATGAATGTTTACTTCCGGTTGGTGTTCTTCAGAATAAAAGACTCCTTTTCAATATAAAGTAATAAAAGGTCTGACAATTATTCATGGGATTGTCTAGTAAAATTGTCCCTCTTGATTACTTTATGTCAAGTTTAAAACAATCCTTTCAGTTTTATTTATAAAACGGTTTAAAACAGTTCCAAAGGACCACAGTGCTAAACAACAATAAATGAAATAAGATAGGTATAGCAGCAGTCACTCATTATAGAGTAAAGCGAAAAGTTTATGAAAATACAAGGCTGGCACCGTAATAAAAACAAATAATTTAACATGTCAAGTAAGGATAAAAAATATATGCTAAGCAAAGTAACTATTTAGAAACTGCAAAGGTAAAGTCAAAAAGAGAGAGTGGAATATGTACATCGCGGATAAAAGTAAAGGGCTGCAAAAAAATTATATTAAAAACAGTAAAAAAAAAAAAAAAACCATGCACGCTTATTTCTGACTAATCTATACATTTGGGTACTCAGATTTCTCCGATACAAAAAAATACACAGGTAGTCCTCGACTTACGACGTAGATCCGTTCTCACGGTGGCAGCGTAAACCGAATTTGACCTAAGTCGGAACATACGTACATACTGCACCATATACATGTACAGTACTGTATTACCAAGTACTTAGCCTAACATAGTACCCTACATAATTATCAAAAACACATACATTTGGGAGCCATAATGAAGGGAAAAAAAAGTTAATTTCCTACTGGGATGCTGGTGAAGCAGTTTTCCTCCGTCCATCCTCCGTATTCACCATTGAGTTTACGTCGTAAAACCGCCGTCCATAAAACAGCTACTTTTCTACAGCTGCTGCCTGTTTCTGCCGGTCCAGCTTGGTCCAGCAAGTTTTGTTTTTTGAATGTCCAGAGGAACAGACTTGGCTTTTTTTAGAGAGTACAGTGCAGTATTTCTCCGCCGCTACGTTTACAACTTAAAACCAGAAACCAGAAACAGCGTAACTCGGCTTTTCAAAATAAAATTTCAAAATATATATATATATTTTTTTTTTTTATGGGAGATGTGCCGTAACCACGAAACATCATAACTCAAGACCGTCGTAACCTGAGGACTACCTGTACCATAATTTCTGGACTATAAGCCGCTACTTTTTTCCACACGCTTTGAACATCGCAGCTTATACAATGCCGTGGCTAATTTGTGGATTTTTTTGATGGACTAACGAGCTTCATGCCACCAAAACGTTTAGCTTCGTCACACGCAGGCGCTCACATAGCTGCCCAATACACATCTGTCTTGGGGGTTAGTGATCCATAACTTCCTGGTATACTACAGTATTTACAGTAATAAACTAATATTTTGAAGTCAATTCTAAAAACCACAGGGAGCCAATGCAATGAGGACAGAACAGGAGTGATGTGCTGATATTGATGGGATCTTGTGAGAACTCTAGCTGCAGTGTTTTGTACTAGTTGAAGACGATTAAGATAACTTTGGGGCAGAGCAGAAAATAAAAGTTACAAAAATCAAGATGACAGGAGACAAAGGCATGAATAAGAGTTTCTGCATCAGAGACATGCTCTGATTTAGTCAATACTCTTAATTTAAAAAAAAAACGCTGTTTTGTGATGTTCTTAAAATGTTTAGAAAAACTAAGATCAGAATCAAAGGTCACCCCCAAATTTCTGGCTTCATGAGTGCAGTTAAAACCAAGAACAGAAAGGGACTGAACTACTACTAGGTTTAGATGTCTGTAAGACAGAGGGTAAGTTTATTGAGTGTAGAGAAGTCTGACGGATCAATAGCCAAATAAATCTGGGAACTGTCTGCATAAAAAATGAAAACAAACATTGAATTTATTAATAACCTGACCAAGTGGTAGCATAAAAATAGAAAATAATAGTGGCCCAAGAATAGACCCTTGGGGGACACCACACGTGAGAGAAGCTGAACTGGAGGAATTATTGCCAGGAATTACTGAAAAAGTTCTGTCATGAAGATAAGATTTGAACCACCTCAGAGCAATGTCTTGAACACCTAACCAATAATTTCGTCGGCTCAATGGAATATTATGGTCAACTGTATCAAACGCAGCAGAAAGGTCTAGGAGCACTAAGACAGTACAACAGCCAGCATCTGAGTTCATCTTGATATCATTCACTACTTTTAATAATGCGGTTTCTGTACTGTGATATTGACGAAAGCCAGACTGAAACTTTTCAAAAAGTGAGTTTTGGTTTAAATAAGTGAAGATCTGAGAGTACACCACTCTAGATGATATATAGGTGAATAGATTTGGCTCACTATTTGGCAAGAAACTGCTCAGTTCAGTCTCTCTGTCACCCTTAATTAATGAATAGTAAGCAATTATTAATGATTTTCATCTTTAAATCACTTCTTGGTCTGCTGCCTTCATACATCTCCTACATGTATCTGCGTGAGTGCAGCTACAGCGTGTCCTCTCGGGACATTATTACCTGCAGTGTTCCCTCAGTGAGGACTGAATTAGGCAAAAGGGCCTACTCTGCTCCTGCTTCCTGGAATATCTTACAAAAAGATCTGAAGCTCTCGATCTTGACCTAGAATCTGTTGGGACTCCTGGCAAGAACCAATGCAGACATGTTCCTGTTTTTAGTTTTCTACATTTGCCTTATAATCCAGCTGTTTTGCTACTTTTTTGACATCTTATTTTAATTTGTTGGAAAAAAATCTGTACGCCTCTTTTATGATTGTCTATTGTTGTCCACTGTTGTCATCATTCTTGGATGAAAACAGGTCTCTCTTGTAAACGAGTCCTTGAGGTTCAATGTGATTAACCTGTATAGATAAAGGTTAAATGAATGAATTTATAAAGTGTTTATAGAGGAATTAATAACACATCTATAAACTATTTATTATCCATCTATAAGGGGAGCCATATTGTAAAGTGGTTAAAAAAAACAAAACAACTTAATTTCCGCGCGCAGCATGTTCGAACGAGATAAAAGAAACGTGCAGGCAGCCAATCAGATGCTGCCATGTTGGGTCAGTCCAGCCAATCAGAGCGCTCCGCCCGCGGAGGAGGACGAACTCGGCGCTGGTGTGGAGGAGAGGAACAATGAGGCGGCTGTCGCGCTCATCCTCCGCTGAGTGTCGGTGGCAGGAAAACACGACGAGCCGTCGCTGGAGGCTTCTTCAGGCTCGGCCTGAACGCGCCCGCCCGCCGCCGGCGAGTCGCCCTCCTCCTGGCCGCGTGGACTCCGGGGAAAGGGAGGGGGGGTTAACGGAGAAGCGACTGAATACTACACGAAACGACGGAAGGTCCCGCACGTGAGGGCAGTTGGAGCGGTTCTCTTCACCGCCACCCACTCGTCGCTTTGCATATTTAACTTCCGGCTTCTTCTTCTTCTTCTTTTTTTTTTTTTCTACGCTGGTCCCCATCAGCTGGGCGAGCAGCTGATAAAATGACAGGAGGATACAGTAACACCACGAAGAGCTGACTGGAGAAAAAAATAAAAAAAACCTTCAGTCGGGGAGGAGGCCGGTCGGAGAAGGAAGGAGACACTGACGGAGGAAGAAGAAGTGGAATATTCCTGTTCGTTAATATTTTTTTCCTGCTTTGGGATTCGCTACGTTTTGTGGAAAAACACCGTCTGTTCGTTTCAGCTCCCGGATATACGTGGGTTTATTTAAAAAAAAAAAAAAGGACGGGTTTTTGTTTTTGGACAGAAAATACCTCCGGAGTCGTTTTTTTTTTTAAAGTTATTATTATTATATTTTTAAGCGTACATTTAAAACAAACAAAAAAATGAAATAAAACATGGGGTTGTCTCCTGTAGCCTCTCAGCCTCTCTGAAACCATTAGAAGCACTTTTGCCTAATAATGAACTCATGTAATACAAAGGTGGCTCCCCTTTTAAGACAACCGTGTGTTTTAATGTGTTTTTAGGTTGACAACTGCTGACATATTTTTTTAAGGACCCCCCTCCTCCTCCTATCCCACCTCCTCTCAGAGTTGAGCCCCCCTCAGTCTAGGCAGCACACGGGTTCCCTCAGTCTCGTCTTCTCTCCACCATGAGTTACATGGTCGTGGTGAATGTATTGCTCCGTGGACTCGTCATCTATGCGGTACTGGGCTTGGAGTGCACTTACACGAGCGATCTGCCGAGCCACTCTGATGCTGCCAATGTAGCCACAACAGGTAAGAGACCCCCCCCCCCCCACCTTCTGCCTCCACAACCCTAACCCCACGCTTCTCGTCTTTTCCTGCATGTACAGGATGCAGGATTCACCCCTCCTTCCTGCCTCAGGTCCTCGGTGTCCCCTGTGGTTTTCCCGGGGAAAGCCGAGGAAAGCCCTGCGCAGTGATGGAGACTGATGCAACCACCCCCCCCCCCTTCCCCTACATCCTTTTACCCTTTTCTTCCTCCTCTACATAGCAGAGGAATGCGTGACATGACAGGAACGCCGGCTGCATCCTCTTCCGAAGGAGTGTTTGTCAGAATGTCGTAGACGAGCTCTCGGTTGCGCCAGACTAGAGTAATGCCCTCTGTTTACCTCCACTCAGAGCATAAATCCTCAGGTGATACATCCAGTCCCCTTTCTTGTTTCCCCCTAACCGTAGCATCGATACAGAACAAGAGCAGGATCTCCGTCTGTTTGCATGTTTTCATCCATTGCACTCACCTGAACCTCGTGTGTTGCCGTCACTGACAGGGTTAAATACGGGCGTCCACACCATACCTGCTTTATTTGCAAAGCACTTTAAACAAACACAGGTTCAAAAGCGCTGTTCCTTTACAACTAAGAAAACAGAGCTGCAGCGTATCACCTTGTCTACAATGCATGAGTCGTGCGGGCAGATCAGAGGTCAATTGGAGGTAAAGTCCAGCTAGGTTGCTAATGTCTACCGGAAAAACAGCCAACATTAGCGCTACCGTTGGCTGTTATTTTGACCACGTATAAATTCAAGATTCATTGAAGAAACCCATAGCAAGTGGTTCCTTTTTTTTTTTTTTACCACAAAAGCATAGGTATATACCTACGGTATACGGGAATCTGTACGCAGGGATAAGTATAACAGGTCTCTCTTGTAAATGAGTCCTCGTGACTCAGTGAGGTTAACCTGTGTAAATAAAGGTTGAATGAAAAATATATAGTGACCAAAAGTAAGATTTAACCTAGAGTCAATACGCACAAGTAAGACCAGGTAAGAGGTCAGTCAGGCGTTCAGCTTCGCTACTAATGTCCAGGAGAAACACTGAAAATATAATCCGTGAACATTTGACCACAGATGGTAGCAGATATTTAAGATTCATCTGCTCGTAGAGGCCATGGTGGAGCATATTATTTCTTAATCAGTGCTGTGAATTTTGATGCTTGTTCATGCTGCACAGAGGAACATACATAACCAGGGGTGCACCGATTGCAGTGTTCTGTCCAATCACCGTTCTCTTAAAAAGTCTGTCCTGCCAATTCTGATTTTGGTCGATACCGATTTTGTTTCATAAGCGACATTGTCAAGTGTTATAAGGTCACAATGCACCTTCAATTGTCCGATATTATTTTATTGAACCCTTGAACAATATCCTAGAAGCAATACAAACTGGTTTTAACTGGCCATGACGTACTGCTCTGAAATATAAATGAAGTTCAGACAATTGTTGTTAACCCTTTAAAAAATATGTAAAATCATTTTCTCATGCAAGTATCGTCCAATTTTCCAAAATTAAGGAAATCTGGGCCGATTTATCAGTGTACCCCTATCCATAACTGTGAGGTGGCTATCTAAATACAAAATGTACAGCGTGGGATAAACATTTAATCTAGAAGTTTTGGATAAATAACATACATTTGTCAACAGAACACACAAATAAGACAAATTTATATCTATATTGCAAAACTAACAACCAGGTGCATTCTTAATTAGCCATTTCCTAATATGTAGGAACCAGATGTGAAATTTGCGCCAACAATGCAAAGACTGCACTAGGACGTCAACGTAACTGACATATTTCAATAAGTACTGCTCACCACCAATGTGACTCTTGAGTACCTTCAGTAATTGTTCAAAAATGTTGTTAAATAACTATAAAACCTACAGGCCCATAATTTTTTTAAATTTTTTTTGTCCCCTAAAGCGGAGCAAAAAGGGGGAATTGTGAATCCCCTATGTCCGTCGCTCATCCGTGCATGTTGTGCACGATAACCTGAAAAATAAGCGGTGTACCAACTTCCATTTTGGTGTGTAGCTGCATCTAGGCATAAGAAAGGGTACTTTGGATATTAGCTTGCCACCTCAAAATCCAAGATGGTTGCCACCATATGTGTAAACCGGCCACCCCTGTCATTTGAGGAAACTATACTTTTAAGCAGTATAAAAACTAGAATGCATAGTTTCTTCAAATGATTTGGGAGTAAAGATAAGAATCGGGTAAAGATAAAGGATGGATGATTGGATTAATCTATGGTGGACAAGGCCACCATTGGCCACCCCTTGACTCCACCACTGCACCTCTTCTACACAGTGTAATTCCTACCCACTTGAATTTCTTGTGCCAAAAACATTCAGGTTTACTTGCAGTTCCTGTTTAATTCCAATCCACAAAACTTAAATCAACTTAAAAACTACAGACATTAACTATTCAAACTTCTCAGCGATGGGGGGACATCGGTGTACGGCTTGTTAAGAGAACGCACCTGCCTCGGGTCCTTTTGGACACTCCTTAACAGTTATCTTAAGGGAGATAATTTAATCTACAGAATTATTATTATTATTATCTTTTTTTGTAGTTTAATCCCTAACTTTAACCTTTGACACTTTTCCCAGACATTTATCACTACAGTAATCTGAACCTTTGACTCTGACAAACTTCACAAGTTCCATCCAAATCTAATTAAAGAAAGTCCCTGTCGGTCCAGGTATAATCTGTTTTATTTCAATATGTTGACCATAAGGAAAGAAAAAAATCTGTTCATAACATCTCAACTCATTTTTATATATAGGTAACATTTACAATTGTTTTTCCTAGTCCTGGTGAAGTGTTACGGGAACTCGACTTTCTTGTTTAGTCCTTTAGCTCACCAGGATTTGTGAATAATTTTTAAAAGTGTAATTTTTTTATAGACTTTGTCTGCTTTTGATTTATTTAAAACTCATTTTAGGTCAAATTTTCATACTGTTTACAGATTACAGTTTTTCTTTAATCCTTGAGTCTCGACACTGATTTATTTTTCATTCAGGCATAAAAAAGGGCTCCTAAACTTGTGTTATTACAAAAGACAACAAACCAAGTTTAGTTGCCAACAGTTTAAATCTGATGTTTATCCACTTCATTACAAGCAGCGTTTTTCCACCAGCGTGGTGGAGAAGTACAGTTATGGCTGACGGAAGGCTTTTGGTATTTGTACTAATGTGTCTTCTACATCTCTACGTTGACTTTGTTGTGTGAGGAGACTCTTTAGGAGCATTCATCATCACAACCTAAAACTTACTCTTCTGCCTCCTTGTCGGAGGCTGTTTCTCATCTGACATCTGTTGCTAGGTAACCAGTGGAAAGTGAAAAGTTGTTCCTGGTCAACAAACTACTCGACATAACAACTATAGAGAAGGATCATTTTGGATTTTATGCTGCAGTTTTGTACAAACTGCAACAATCGAACCAAACGCGTTGAGCTTTAGATGGGCTGGGGGAACGTTGGTTACTAAACTTGGCAAATATTATAAACTCATTGTTTTTGAGCAATACGTTGTTGCATTCTGTGTAATTATGAGATTATTATTGTCCAACATCAAAAGGTGGGAAATATTTTAGTTCCCTTTGTGTTTTCTGTTAGCAAAATTCATTTATTCAGCCTTTATTTATACAGGTTAGTTCCCACTGAGCCTCGAGGACTCATTTACAAGAGAGACCTAAAAATCAGACATTGATGAACAGATTAAAATTAAACTCTTGGAAATTATGATCGGATCTACAACTCATGAGCTTTTAGAGTCGATGTGACTCAAGATGGCCGCCACATCCGGTCACCTACCAAGAAATGGCTAAAATCTGTAATCTGAGCTAAAATTTGGCATGGTAGTAGCTGAGACTCCTCTCCATCAGATAGCCCAAGTTTTAAGAGACTGCTAAATTTTTAGTTTAAAACTTTGACATTAAAGTAGCCCCTCAATTATCACGGGGATTATGTTCCAGACACCCCCGTGACAGGTGAAAAACTGTGAAGTAGGAATGCTATATTTACTGTAGTATTTATATTTTAAGGCTTTATAAACCATCCCCACTCTTGTGCAATGTTCTTAACAATCAAAGTTCATGCTCAGTAATCCAGGTGAAAATCCAGCCAAGTTCAGTCAGGTCATCTTGGATGTTATTTTTTTGTTGTTGTTTTTGTTGAGATGTTTCATCCTTCATCCAAAAGACTTCATCAGTCCAAGGAGCCACAACGAACTGAGTCCCACAAGCAGCAGACCCACACATATTGGACCAACCGGTTTGCTGGTGATAAGTTGGTTTAACGATGATGGTGATATGGATGAAACGTCTCGACAAAACAAACAAAAAAAGTCCAGATAACTGAACTTTGTTGGGTTCTTAACAATGTTCTAAACTCTTGAACCTATGTAATTTTAACAACATATGGTATACATATGTACTGTACAGTACTGCAACATTTTATATGGGTACTCACCGGTGAAGATACTACAACTTGAAGGATGAATTTAGTTTCAGGGTTATTTGCGACTTTCCTGTCAGTTCTATGATTTTAATTTTAATAGATCAATTGTTACTTCTGACTTTGTGTTGCAAAACTATTTTTACCACATCGGTTTCTCTGCTAGTGTTTGCTACCTCCATTACTGTTCTTTGAATTTCGGCAGAAAGCAGCAGCTGGAAGCACTGTTGGCTTCTGGGCCGTGTAGTTCTTTTGACTTGCGTTACAATGTAGACTTACTGAACGGAAACTACAAACTGGCGGCGCCCTTTCGAAGTACATTTGGTTTGGTTTTGTTTGGTATGCCTGTCCAAAGTACATTTAGTTCGGTCTGGTTTTGTACGCCTGTACGAAGTACATTTAGTTCGGTTTGGTTTGGTACGCCTGTCCAAAGTACATTTGGTTTGGTTTCTCTGCTAGTGTTTGCTCCCTCCATTGTTGCTCTATGAGTTTAAGCAGAAAGCAGCGGGCGTAATCACTGCTGGCTTCTGGGCTGTGTAGTTTTTTTAAAAACTTGTGTTACAGTGTAGGCTTATTGAAAGAAAACTACAAAAATGGTGTCGCCTGTTCTCTAAGTATTTTTTTTTTTTAGCCCTATTGGTTGGTTCCCTTTCCTGTTAACTTTTTTTGTACCATTCCAATCATGTGAGTAACATTAAAGTTGGCAATGTGTGTCATGTTCAATCTTACGTTGAAAACCCACGAAAGAGTGAGTCCGCAAATGTCGAACCGCGAAGTATCATGGGACTACTGTACTCATTATTGTCAGTCCTGTTTGTGTGTTAAAAAATATTTATGAACCATCCGTTTAACCTTTGAAACAAACCAAAAATGGTTGTAACAGTCAGTTTCGCAGATATGAAGCTAAATTTAGCTGTGACAGTAGCTAAGAATCATTTCTACATGTACTCTAAGTACTAACATAGCTCAAGAGACTGCATGTGCACATTATTTTCAAAATTTGAGCAAATGTGTCAAGCTTCCATCATTTTTCAACATATGACGATCGTAGTTTAAAACTGGCATGAAGCGCAGCGGGCGATATGAATTCCAGCTGTAATGGAAGCAAGTGGATGCGCTGTAGAGGCGTACAGCAAAGCTCTAAGAGACAATGACCATTCATTTTTTAAAGATCCTGGAGGTTTCATCCACATGTGACCTTCATCAGGAAGACATTTCTTAAATTGTGATGGAGATGATTGAATTTAGTGACATCTGCAAGCAGTGTCTCTATTCCTCACCTCTTGACTTAAACTACCCCCTTTTCCCTCAAGTTTCAGTGACTGAACCGTGTTCAGGTTCTCAAAGTGGCATGTTTGAACTAAAATAGGTTTTTAAAATCCTAATCCTGTTCTGGCTTTGCCCACATTCCCTTGCAAGTGGATTATCAAAATAGTTTCAAACACATCACAGATGTATAAAATATTAGCTTTCATCTTCAGTGTCATTCCAGGTGATCTCGTCAAAGTGAATTTAAAGTCCTAATCTCAAGTGTTTTAATTGTTTTGGTCCGTGTGCACACATGTGACCAGTGCTGCTGGATTAACAGAGCTCAGCCCTGCAACCGAGAACACACACAAAGCCTTATAAATGTAGGTCATTAAATTCAGTTATGTATGCATATCCACCCAACACGTCCACCTACGCCTGCTGAAGCTGCCGGAGAAAGTATTAAACCTCATCTGAGACAGCTGTTGGGCCCTCAGGTCTGTGTTTACACGTGTGAAGCAAGCTACTGAAAATAAACAGGCGATATACAGTTTATTGATTATTAAGGCAAAAGGCACACGTGCCCTTTTCTGGAAAACAGCGCAACAGTGTGCGAGCGGTCCCGGCGGCGGCTCGACGTCGGCCCCCCCTCTCTCCCAGCGCACAATGCGGTGCACTGGATGCTGGGATCGTGGTGATTTAATACAATGTCAGTAAACACGACCGCAGTGTTACCCATTTCCCACACGGATCCCTGGAAAGGTCAGCTGCCTTCTCAGTGGTTCTGGTGTCAGGCAATGAAAACACAACTCTCTGTGTTTGTGTGTGTGTGTGTGTGTGTGTTCGTGCGGTTTTCTTCACTATCTCGGGTTACGTTTGGCTCTTACGTTTTTAAAGGTCCTCATAACTTTTGTGTTCTTTATTTGAAAGGGTCCGTTTTAAAGCTGCTACAGGAATACTGTTTCCAAAGTTTGAATCTTAAACACAAGAAAACAGAAAGCAAGAAAAAAAAATCACTGTAATGCCATTTTGATTGGTGATATGTGCTGCTGATTATCCATGCTGCTGATTATCCATGCTGCTGATCTCATGCTGCTGCTTTTTTCATTCTGCTGTATTCAGTCATACTCATCTTCTCACACACTCATTCGTGCTGCTGTAGTTCGGCGTAATGTTTTGTGCTCTGTGTTTAGCATGTTTCTTAGTTTATATCTCAGATCTTATTACTGTTTTCTTTTACAATTTATATTTTTGCTGATGTTGGATGTAACTGGGACTCGGTGTACACAATTTTATTCCACCTCATGTACCATATGTGATGCAAATGACAATAAAGAACCTTGAATCTTGAACCTTGATTAAGAAAATGCACAAATAGATTCGGAGACTTTGCAGCTACAGTCTTAAACCCAGATTATACTCGGCCTTAGCAAATTCAAGTATCTTTATTGT
>JAVCKU010000161.1:11187817-11200859 GCA_032273985.1 Hypsolebias coamazonicus | reverse complement strand
CAAAGGAACTTTCAGAAAGTAATCATAGGATGGACACCTACAACAAACAGTCTTTGGACTGAAATCAATTTAAAAGGGCCACTACAGCTAGCTGTCATTAGCAAACACAAAATGGCTGTAACTCGATCAATAAAACAGATATTGAGGTAAAATTTGGTGTGCTGTTAGCCACAAGGCAACCCCGATACATCATCCAAGCGCTACCAGATTGCATGACATTGTGCATAATTATTTTCAAGGTTTGACAAAAATAGCTACAGCTCTGTCAGTTTGAAGCTCTGTCATGGACGGCAGCAGTCATTATGCCTTTTAATTATATTGAGTAAACGCATTGGATTATTGCAGAAGCAGGAACGGCCTCCTGTACCGGTCTTTGTTGCACCAAAGTCCTGGTCTTTGTTTGTTGAATAACTATGTAGAGGGTGTGGACTGTAGTTCATTGTGTTGAGCACCTTGTGAAATATTCTTCTTTGCACAATTGACTCTTAAAAAAAAAAAACTCTGACCCAACACAGTCACAGTCAGCTTTATTAGTTGTACTTTAAAATGTGTTTACTGATTGCAATGAAGAAGATTTTCTTTAGCGTGAGCTATTTCTGTTTCCATGGCAGAAAACTTTGGTTCTAGCCTTAATAAAAAAAAAAAAAAAAAAAAAACCTCTTTGAACTTGGCCTCAGCTATTTGCTGGATCAGAGCAAAAACTCACCTTTGTGAGAATCCAGAGGCAGGCTCATGACGAACCATGAAGGGCTGTGGTTAATAGTCCAATGTTAGTTTAACTTTTACCCTGCTTTATTGAGAATAATCCACATCATTATGAATTGGATGCTGTATTAGCAGTGGGATAACATGAGGCTCTAGTCCCTTACAATATCTTGCAGTGTGTGTGCGTGCGTTGTTGCAGCACTCTCCCTAGTTAAAGCAATTCGGAGCATCCCACACAACTGCATTCACAATCACTGTGCTCAGTGCTGAGCGCCTAGTGATCGACCTTTGGCTCCTGGGGCCTGGGTAGCTTAAGCCCTGAAAAATTACTGAAAGCTACCCGCTCAGTGGACCCACCGTCTGCGGGGAGAGCTGTCAATGTTGAGTCCTTTGTGAGCCGGGTGGCAAGCGAGGGAGGGTTGCTGGGCGAGTCGATTCCAAACAAAAACGCTCTTTAGGCGCTTGAAACTGTTCATATCTTATAGATTCTCACAAAGGTGAGTTTTTGCTCTGATCCAGCAAACAGCTGAGGCCAAGTTTGAACAGTTTTTTTTTTATTTATTTTTTTTAAATTTTTTTAAATTAAGGCTAGAACCAAAGTTTTCTGCGATGGAAACAGAAATAGCTCACGCTAAAGAAAATCTTCATCTTTTTTGGTATCAGCTGTTGTAGATTCTTTTTGAAACATTGCATGTAACTAAGAAGCTTTTACACAGACGTTCTGAGATCAAAAATGCTGTTTGGCAGAGACCAAAAACACCAACTGTTGTTTAGAACAGCAGTTATAAAGTAGATTGGTGATAGAAAGACATCTGTTTGCAGGAATGATGGCACACACTTTGAGATTTGTGGAGATAAAGGTCTCTCTGCTCTGTGATCCTTTACAGGAAAAAAAAAAAAAAAAAAGATGAAGGATCAGTTTACCGGTCGCTGTTTACCTGTCTATGTTCCTACCTTCACCTATGGTCACGAACTCTAGGTAGTGACCGAAAGAATGAGATTGCAGATACAAGCAGCTGAAATGAGTTTCCTCCGCAGGGTAGCTGGACTTTCCCTTAGAGATAGGGTGAGAAGGTCAGTCATCTGGGAGAGACTCGGAGTAGAACTGTTGCTCCACATCAAGAGGAGCCAGTTGAGGTGGTTCAGGCATCTGGTAAGGATGCATCCTGGGCTCCTCCCTAGGGAGGTTCTTCAGGCATGTCTGATTGGGAGGAGACCCATGGTAAGACCCAGGACATGCTGGAGAGACCATGTCTCTTGGTTGGCCTGGGAACACCTTGGAATCCTCCCAGAAGAGCTGGAAGAGGTGGCTGTGGAAAGAGATGTCTGGGTCTCCCTGCTCAAGCAGCTGCCCCCACGACCTGACATCGGACCAAGCAGAAGATAATGGATGGACGGATGGATGGTTGGACGGATAAAGGATCAGCACCTCCAAATCTGAGGACATGGTCCTGAGTCGAAAAAGGGCAGATTGCTCTTTCCAAGTTGGGAGTGTGCCACCTCAAGTGGAGGAGTTCAAATATATCAGGGTTTTGTTCACGGTTGAGGGAAGAATGGAGCGGTAGATGAACAGACATATTGGTGCAACTTCTCCACTATTGTGGACTCTATGCTGGTTCAATGTGTTGAAGAGGGAGCTGAGCTGTAAGGTGAAGCTCCCTGTTTACCAGTTGGTCTACGTTACTACCTTCACCTATGGTCATAAACTTTTGGTAGTGACCAAAAGAACAAGATCTTGGATACAAACAGTCAAAATGATTTTTTTTCCCCAAAGGGTGGTTGGACACACCCTTAGAGGTAGAGTGAGAAGTTCAGTTATCCTGGAGACACTTGGACTAAAGCTGCTGCTTCTCCACATCCAGTGGAGCCAGTTGAGGTGGTTCAGGCATCTGGTAAGGATGCCCCTTTGACACCTCCCTAAGGAGGTTTTACAGACATGTCCAATTGGGAAGAGAGCCCGAGGAAGACCCAGGACACGCTGGAGAGACTGTCTCTCGGCTGGCCTGGGGTTTGGAGTCCTCCCTGAAGAGTTGGATGTGAAAAGACATGTCTGGACCTCCATGCTTAAGCTGTTGCCCCCAAGACCTGACTCAAGTGGAAGATAATGGATAGATGGATGGATGAAAGATCAGTTATCAAACTGATGCTTTGTCATCACTGTCATATATCATGATGTGTACACTAAACAACTCTTTGTCTTGTTCGTCAATCTCTATGGGCTGCATCGGGGGCTCTAGACAATTCATCCATAAGCAGACGGTCCTGGCAGCCAGTAAGCTGATTCACAGGCTCACAAAGAACTTCAGCTGGGGATGTAGGTCACTGTACCCATCTGTACAGTGTTTCCTGCTGCGAGTGGCTGCTTTCGGCAACAGAGGCAGCCCTCACCCATCCCACAGGGGGGCTATTGTCCCTCGTACAGCTCATTTGAAGGTGTTGATTCCCCAGCTGGCAGTGACTGTCCTGTTGGCTGGGTGAGGCCTTTGCTACACTTAACAACAAGCAAGGCTTTGTTAAAAATAATAAAAAATACAGGTGCAAAAGTTAAAAATAAATGAAAAAATGTCTTAACTTCCTATTTTTTTCCTATGGCTTTTATGGAAGCATTAAGCTATTTAGCTGAAATTGTTTGCCTATTAATGAATCAACTTCTTTTTACCATTGTTGAGCTTACAACAGCTTACTGCCACATATTTATAATGAAACATTTCAGATGACTTCACCACTTGTCCTTATGTTTCCATGACCTGATGAATGAACCGGCTGCAGTATGGTAATTCTCCTGAGCTGCATCCTTGAAAAAAGGAGCAAATTGGCTTAACGCATTGAGAATAAAAGGCAGTCAGCGTCCTGTTATGACAGTGAGATCCTGCAGTGATAATACCCATCACCTTAACACAGGAAGAAGTCAATGCTATGCCCTTCAGAGGTCTAAATTTGTTACTGTGACGTTGTTCCTGTGCTTGGCGCTTCCTCATTGTTATATATGTTTTCTATGTTCATTGAGGTGCTTGTTTTTCTTGGCTAAAATATATACTTTTTTTAGCATAGGTTTGTATAGAAATCAGAGACCTATTTTTTTTTTTTATAGAAATTTGTAGTTAGATACTGATGTGGAGATGCAGTCCCCTCAGATTTCAGGGACTTTCCCTTGGCAGAGGGCATGTGATGAGGTGCCCTGGCCAAGACGGCCAAGCAAATGGTGTGGATTTCTTTGGTATGCTGTCCCTTCTCAAGTCTGTCTCCACCACTGCTCGATTTTCTGGCCTCTGGTCGTAACAAAGTCATGTACAAGACAAATCCAAGCTGGCTACAAGAAGACTTGGATGCAGTTCTCATAAGTGGTGAAAAAGAAGAAAAACAACAAAAAGATATACATTGTTGCTTGTTTCTTCCATTCTACTGTTTTGTATTTCGATGCGGCGTTACAAACAGGCTGTAAATTCATCATCTCTGACCTGTTTAGGCATGGACACAAGTGGGAAAGCGGATCTCTTTATTAATTTCATACTTTTAATATTTCCAAGCTGCTTCCCATCACTTAAACATGTTTGTTTAAGGATCACACCAAGCTAGAGCCCATCGTGTCACTCTCACATTAGTTGAGTGTAACTTTATTAACCTGTCAGACTTGATGGGCCCTTTTGACACTTGAACAGACATGATTATACCTTGCATCATCTTGAGTATCTTGGGGAAAAAACAAGATTGCAGTATGAAGAATGCCGTTTTCTTTGTTCCTTGGTTGGGATTGTTTTTAAAGTCACGTGCCCGGTCCGTCATGTGGCCTCTCGGGAGCCTGTTGGGACAGGATGTGACGTGACCTGAAATGGGCTCAGCTTGTAACACAAAGTGTACAATGATAACATTCTTTTGTTAAGTAGCAAATGGACTGAAGCGCAGTTGTTTCTGTTGGGCGATACTTGAAGTTTGGCAAAGACATGAAACAGTACAAAATCATTTATGCATACTTTGCATCTAAACAACCAGAGACCTTTCATTTTCTTTTTTTTTGCTGTCTTGAGTAGTAGTTCAAAGCTGTTTTTTTGGTCTTTAGACGTCAGTTCAATTTTTTTTTTGCTTATTTTCAGTCCAACTTTGCACCTAAACATTTTCAGAGACCAGTCTTTTTTCAAACAAAGCCATTTTACTCTGACCTACCAATCAGGCTTGAAAAGATTCCTAAACTACAGGCATACACATATAACAGACATCTTCCATAAAAGTAACTTTAGATTGTGTCTTTGTCATAAAGATAGTACTTTAGCAGCACCAAGTTGATTCTCAAAGTTCTATTGGTTGAAAACTTGTCATTCAGTTGATCATCAGCTATAGGATGATGATGCATCATCCAGGTTCTGTCAGGTCTGATTTTTATTCCCTGTTTCTTAGACGTGACTTTCATATACTGTGCATCTGCTGTAGATGTTTTTTTAGGCCTGAAAGTTCATTTTTTGTGGCATCTATTTGTCCACTTTTCTTTAAAAAAACACACCACAGACTATGTGCTAGTCTACAATTTCTTTTAGTTACCGGTAATAGCTTTTTAGAATTCACCTTTTTGGTAGTAAATCCTTGCTTTATCTTTATTCAGATCTAATATTGGTATTTGTTATGGATTCATATGTTTGAAACATGTAATGTGTCTTTAAGACAAGCTGTTAGTTAGGGTCTCTGAAGATCTAATTTAAGAATATGTTATTTGTTCAGTTGGTTCATCGGTATATCCTTTGAGTACTGGAGACTTTTTATACCAAAATGATTAATAGGCCTTTTTTATAGGTATTTTCTAAAAATAGCCTAGTTACAAGACAGGAAATGAGTAGGGGAAAAAACAAAGTTCAACACAAAACTTTAAATTGCAAAAAGTCTGGCTCCTTGGAAACAAATGAGAAAAGAGAAGTTGCACAATACTGTTATTTACAGTAAGATGCGCATTATTCAGAATTTTTTTTTAAACAATCATTATTACATCATTTGGGAAAACTCAATTGTTAGTCGGTATATTTAACATTAACTCTTAAATTTTATACTTTCACCCGTTTTAAGAAGCACCAAGAAAAGTCATAAGGTTGCTTTCAGTACAGAAACATATTGAAACCCTTGAAAATTTTAAAGGTAGCAGTGGAAGTTTGAACATCATGTTCTCGATGTTCTCTTCCTGAAAATAAAAGCCATTTGAAAATTTTATCTTCTATGGCCGAGCTGTGGATTTTTGACAGCTGAGGTCCAACAATCCTGGATGAGCGTGAGCCAAAACATGTTGCAACTATCAGCAGCACGCAGCTTTGTATTTCTTAAACTTCTTCCCACCTCATCTTTTCCTTTCATGGTTGACACAACCAGGTACTTGCAATGCCGCTCTTCCTGTTGAAAGGCAGAAATAAAGAACTGATGTCTGCTGAGGCCTGTATTGTGTCTAAAGCAGCACAGTCCATTCATGAAAACAATGGCTACAGTGAATCGGACACCAAACCACCTCTGAATGCTTATTATTAATAAAAACACCTCTGAATATGTGGTATTACATTTGTTCCAATACATTGCTTGGTATAATCTGATACATTGTAGTTTTAAGGTATTACTTTAAGTTATGCTTTTATTTTCTCTGACTTGTGGGCATCAGTCTTGGACTAAAAGTTTTATGTTTTCAGAAGTAAGTAATTTAAAAGCATAACTTTATGTATAGCATGAGAGCTAACCATTGCTGTCCTCCAGGGATGAAGCTCAACCCTTTGATCAGAGATGGACAAACAGTCATTTATTTCCTTGATTTTAGCTGCCATCGGAACAGCCTTTACTCATTATGACTTATTCCCAAGGCAATGTGGGAAAACATCACTCTACATCTGAAGTGGGATGATATTACGTACTGTTTTACTTCCCATTCCCAAAGACATTTAGTCTCTTTCTTCTGAAGACAGTTTTTAGGTTAGCCAAGATCAATCTGGGTTGTTTCGGCCCAATTAAAACCAAAAACACTCACAACATTAAAAATAAATTGGATTAGCAATCTGGGTGGCACTGTGGTTCAGTTGAGAAAGCTGTTCCCTCTCAGCAAGAAGGTCGCCTGTTCAAATCCCAGCTGGGAACCTTTCTGGATGTAGTTTGCATGTTCTCTCCGTTCATCCCACAAACCAAAAACATGCATGTTAGGCTGACTAGTAACTCTAAATTGACCCTAGGTGTGAGTGAGAGAGTGAATGGTTGTTTGTCTCTGTATTCCTGTGATGAACTAGCAACCTGTCCAGGGTGTCCCCCGCCTCTCGCACAGTGACTGCTGGATATGGGCACCAGTGATCCCGATGACCCGAAAAGGAAAAGCAGTTAATGATAGGGATGCACAATATTGGACTTTTGGCCGATATCCGATATGCCGATATGTCAAAACTTATTTGGCCGTTACCGATATTTTATATACTTTCATTATCAGAACATAGCCCTCTTATTTAGGTTTATTTGCTACAAAAATTGTGTAACACAGCTGTCATAGCTGGTGACATATATTCAGTAACAGCCATATGCATAGCAATTTCACTTATATTAAATTAAAAGTGTTAAATGTTATTTGTTAGCATTAGTCACCTGCAATGCTGTCTCACTTGTGGAGGCTTTTTCCAGGTTCCTCTGCACTCTTGAGGATGAAGGACAGCCTTTTTAAGTTCAAAGTTTTTGTCTACCCTTTGTGCCATAAGACTAATGATGCTAACGGGATTAACATTTGACGTCCAAATGTCTGTGGTAAAAGTCATCCAAGTGCTATCGACTACTGTATTAGGTTCTGAATGACGTCGGAAATGACGGCTTGTAATTTGTGTAAGGCTACATTGGAAAAATATCTCAGACGAGGCGATGTAGCGAGGCTCATCGTAGTCCAAAATTCTTCAGAATCTGATATCCTCAATGAAAAAAAAAAAAATTCCACACCACTGGCATTTTGACTTCTTCCTCTCTGCCATGATCAGATCAGGTAGGCGTGCGTGATGTCATCACGTTGTACTGGCGCTGCAGGCACCCTTGTCACTGCGTTGTCATACAAAACCAACGCCTTTTACATCAGTGAGTTATTTTATGGAATGGCCGATGTCCGATATTGAACTTTAACGCTAATATCGGCTGATACCATGCCGATAATATTGTGCATCCCTAGTTAATGATGATGGATGAATGAAATATTTTTCTCAGTCTTTGACCTTTATAGTTGTTTTTATAAAGTCTATCAGTATGTTCATTGGTGGTACTGAATGTAGCTCTATTGCTCCCACCACAAGAAGTACTTGAATTGCCAACATTGCTAGCAGCTACTTCCCTGCTCTCATTTGTCTTAAAATACCGCAGTATCACAGACACGTTGAACATCGCAGTGGTAGATGTATTACGACATGGTTGATGTAAAACCATAGATGGTAGCTCAACAGTCCTATCAAGAACTGAGTGTGATCAGAAACTCTCTTGATTGATGAAAAGTACATTGATTTGTCCTGATCCAATACTTCAGATCAATTTCTAAACACCTGAGAACATCAGAGTATGACTCTACATACGTCCTTGTTATAAATCCTTAAAACATCTTAAATTTCATCACAGAATTTTTGCTTTAACGCTCCTCTCTGAAATGACCACAGGCACTTCTGCTGACATCTTTAAGTCGCCATTTCTTTTCAGAAGAAGAGAAGAACATTACATTTTTGTTTTGGACCTGGTGTCTCTGATTCCACAGTTCTCTGTTTACACCTTATTATTTTACTGGCTGTCAGTCTTCAAGCGTAAGCAAAGGACTCACAGTTGTTAGCAACAAAACCTAACTCCGATGGTTTTGCCCATTTATTACAAATTATCCTTTGAACTTTTCATTGAGAATGATGTGTTCATTAGTGGTTATTTTCTTCAAAGAAGATACATATATATTTCTTTTTTTTTTTTGGCTACTCCTTTCTTCAGGAGTCGCCAAAGTGAACTAACTCACACCAAAACTTGGCAATTGTTTTTATGCCTGACACAACCACAGATCACAGAACTACCACAGCCCTCTGTGTGGAGCATACGGCTGCTGAGTAGGTCACCCAGGCGAGCAGTCGGTGGTTAAGGGCCTTGCTCAAGGGCCCACAATCTGGCAATTGAAGGTGGAGGCAGGTGTGGGTGCTTCATCTTTGCCACACACATTTTGATGTTGTTGAGCCAGTGACTTTCCAATCACATTTCCTTCTCTAACCTCTGTGCCACCCCTCCTCCATCAGAAAGATACATGTACTGTACTGTATATGAAAGAGTGAAATCAAAAACTATGAAAAATTTCACATTTCGGCAGCTGTTATGGCTTTAAAATAAGTGATTATCCAAAACAAAAATCTTGGAGTTGAGTTCAAGCTTTGGCTTGGTTAGGTTTGGTTTGTTCTACAGTCAAATTTGATTTATGGAACTGAAATGTTTGATTCAATTTAAACCATTTATTTGGACACAGTTTTTCATACTTCTGTGCCATTGACAATGTGTTTATTTTGAACATTTCCATAAAAAACAAAAATTCAGTTTGTTTCTCTGACAGAGCACTATTAACAGTTACATTTGTTGCGATATGCTAAAGTGTCAGCTTTAAACTGAGCATGATGTGCAGTCAATTTGGGCATGTATAGATATTTTTATTTTTATACATACCGGTACTTGGTTTCTGTTTTTTGAGTTCCTAACTTTAATTTTTGTTGAAATTTACACACAGAGGGCTAATCAGGAGACTAGCGTTACCATATTTATCCTCTGCCTTCTTCCCATTAAGCCACAAAACAGATGAGCAACTACCGGTAATCCCAGCTAGGGTTATCCAGGATGTTTGCACCTGTGTGAACAGCTTCATTCAACCTTTATTCATACAGGCTAGTCTCATTGAGTCATAAGGACTCATTTACAAGAGAGACTTTCAACTTTATTTTTTGCTGTTCAGAACACTCAGTCATTAATGCAGGCACTGAACCCTTATCATGGTATTCAGTGTGACCTCTTCAAGTCTGGCATGATTCAGCCATCCATTCTGTCTTTCCGTGGACATTCGGCCCATTAATCCAGAAGAGACTGATCGTTTGCCTTCTTCTTGCTTTTCATCCTCGGCTCCGACGCCTACGTCACGCACCTCGAGTTCAGTGATTCCAACATTCCAGAGAAAGCTCACAAGAGAGTCTCCTTTTCTGGAAATTTTCGGATCGGACTTCGTGAGACTTCCCTCGTTCCGCTCCGGTTGTGCCTCCTTCTCTTTAGCTGCCCGCTGTTGCCCAAGCAGAGGATTACTGACGCTCATTAAGGTGGTTTAGACGTTTCAGAACCGTCTCCTGCTCAGTGGAAAGGACTGGGCTCAACAAGTCAGAGTTCACTATCAGTTCACCATAAAAAGTCTCAGTTTATGATTTGAACTATTTGAGTCTTTGCATGTTCTCAAAACCTAGTCAGACGTCAGAAAGCCTCACTTCTTTCTTCACCTAACCACAGATACTTGAGTTGATCCACCTCCATACATACGCCATCCATTGTTCCCATCGCTTCCTACATTGAGCAAACTGCAATCCATCTCAGGGTGGATCAGGCTGAGTTCAGACATGCTGAACATATATTCACACAAGTACCATAGATGTTGGCTTTTTAGAGATCAGTGGTGGTTGACTCATCATTTCTAGAAGTTGTTCGCTTTGTGCTGTTGTTTTGACACCAGGAGGAGTTTTAGCCCCGCCTATCAGAAGTCAAACTGAATAATGCTTTGAATTCGCAAGAGCATTAATAAAGCCAGCTCATACACAACTAGATATGTTTTTCTTTATCTCTCTAATCAGTTGAGCTAATCTTAATAAGCCGGCAGCTGAAATATGGTTTTTTGAAATGCACTCTTGTGACTCGTCCATTTTAACGTCTTGTGAAAACTGAGAGTAACGAATACTTTCTGTATCTTCTTTCTTTAAATGCCTCTCTTCCTCTCAGTCGTCTTGCTCACCACTAGTGGCTAATGATATTTGTGTCTTAGTAATGGCTGCTGATGAGCTGAAATGGTAGACCCTCCTGTAGCTTTATTTACCCGCCTTTATTACTGACCCGTCAGCTTGACTTATGGCATTGCCACATGGGCACTGGCCCGCTCATCCAGACGAGTCTGCTGCGCGCTGCCATCACATTCCTTCACCTGCATTCACACAATGCTGGGCATCTTAGCGGAGCGTGTTTTCTAATTCTTGTTTTTATAAGATATATGAGCACATTTGTCATAAATGCGTGAAAGCGAATCAGAGTTGGGTTCAGCGCCAGCAGAGTTAAATATACTGCCGACACCGTGGCAATGATGGAAAAGGGAGCGGCACGGTTGCGACTTTGCAGAACAGCTGACGTCTGAAGTGGCCCCGCTGCTACGCACAGGCGTCTGGGTCATGTACATGAACGAGTTTATGAGTGCCTGGAAGGCCAACGTGTCTGTGAGCGAGCCGAACGTCCGTCAGAAGGTCTGACCTGTCCAGACAAGTTAAAGATCTGAAAAGTGTTTGTTATTGCGTTAGAGCCAGTACAAGCAGAATTACTGGTCATACCTTTTACAATGGAGGGCCTAACATTCCTCCAAGGAATGCACATTACCCGCTGCCTTATGTGCCAGAGTTGTAGACCAGGGGTTCTCAGACTTTTGGGGTTTAGGGACCCCCTCATAACCCTCATGTTTATTAATAATTTTCTTCAATTTGTCTCTTTAATGCAATAGAAATATTTGTGTAACATAAATACTTAAGACCTGTTCTTTAATAGGGTTAATATAATTTTTATACTTTCAAACATGGAGTACTTTTCATTCAAGACACTTAAATAAACAACAGTTTTAAATTCTTCTTCCAAAAATTACAGTTTTGAGAAAATTAACAGAATCAAAACCCACTTTAGAACTATACCTTTTCACTTAATGAACATAAATGTTTTGCCACTTCTTCAAATTATTACAGAAAACTCTTTACAGAAAACTGAACAGAATCATGACAGCAGTAGTCAAACCAAGTAACGGGGCTTCATTTGTAAACCAATTAATTACGGAACGCATATAGCGTGGGTGGGGGGGTCCTCCCTCAGAAAATTTTGAATAAAGTAGATGTGATTTTCTTCTTTCCTGCATTTTGGTGTATTTTAATGGATTGTTTATCATCTACATGCTTGTAATGTTTTAAAAAAATATTATTATTGTATTTATTTTTTGCGGACAACCAAGCACCAGCTCGCGGACCCCCGGGGGTCCAGGGACTCCAGTTTGAGAACCACTGTTGTTGGCTAATTTCATCTTCATACGAGGAATGGCAGAAGTATAGCCATTGTTGTCATACCTTGAAAATAAAGTTGCACGCAATCTCAGATATTACAGGATTTCGTTTATTTAGTATTCAGTTTGTGATGGAGATGACTCTCAGCTACTACCACACACAGGATTTTTAAAAAATGACTGAGCTATAGCCACTTGAGTGTTGGTAACATTCAGTAATTGTGCCAGCCACTATGATTGGGTTGGCAATAAAAGTTAGTCAGTTGTAGATGAACATCCAAGGATTATTTTCTGACAATTCAGTAAAAGCAGTACTCTGGTTCATGAAATATTTTGTTAACATGGTAGACGCACGGACTCACATACTGGAAAAAACATTATTGCGCTTTCGCCTTTGATGGTTGTCGATAAATAGTAGGAATGCACAAGATTATCAGCATGGTATTGGTATCGATATTAGTGTCAAAGTTAAATAATGGGACATAGACCATTCCATCAAAATACCACTGATATAAAAGACGCTGTTTTTATATGACAACCCAGTGACAAGGATGCCTGCAGCGCCAGCACAACTTGATAACATCACACGTGCCTACCTGATCTGATCATGGCGGAGAGGAAGAAATCAAAATGTCAGCTGTGTGGAAGTTTTTTTTTTCCGCTAAAAATATTGGATTCCAAAAAAATTTAGACTACGTTGAGCCTCGCTACATTATCCCCATTCAGAGAGATTTTTCTGACGTAGCCTTACTCGAGTTACAAGCCATCATTTCTGATAGCACTTGGGTGAGTTTAACCACAGACATTTTGACGTCGTGTTAGCCCCGTTAGCATGATTAGTGTTACGGCACAATGGATAGACAAAAAACTTTGAACTTAAAAAGCTTGTCCTTCATGCACAGGAGTGTAGAAGATCCCACACTGCAGCTAGGAACCTGGAACAAGCCTCCACAAGTGAGACATCATCGCAGGTGACTAATGCTAACAAATAACATTTAAAGAGGGACTTACCCCACGGTGAAACGATAGCTCCGCCCCGAGACGAGATTCAAAAACTGCAAAGTGGGCGTG
>JAVCKU010000161.1:11114360-11127160 GCA_032273985.1 Hypsolebias coamazonicus | reverse complement strand
TCACTCGTGAACAAAACCCCGAGATACTTGAACTCCTCCACTTGAGGCAGAACCTAACCCTCGACTTGAAGAAAGCAATCCACCATGAGAAAACATATTACCGTATTTTCCGGTGTATAAGTTGCCGTATTTTGCATAGATTTGTCAGTCCTGCGACTTATACGTTGAAGCGACTTGTGTTTTTTTCCCATGTTCATAACGCAATTTTGACTGACACTTTAAATTTCGAAGAACTGCAACAGCGAGTCCTCTCGGGCGCACTTGCTTCACTCAGCTGGTGCAGGCGGAGTAACGCTGGATAGCTAGTGACTCTGGCCGTGATAGATGGATGGATGGCAACACCCAGGTGAAATTAAGCTGTTTTAACCATTAAATAAATGCATAACAAACAACGGGTCACCGGTGATACATAATAAATGTGACTTATATGCCAAAGCGACTAAGATATGTTTTTTTTTTCTCTTCATGATGCTTTTTTGACTTAAGCAACTTGTACGCCGGAAAATATGGTAATTTTTAAACAAGTTGTTTTTAAAATTAGAAAAACCTAACCCTAAAAAAATTATACAAACTTGAAATGAAACATAATGACGTACAAGATGGGACAAAACATAAACCTCTGGGTGAACGTTTTAGATTTGGTTGTAGTGATATTATGTCACGTTGTTTTACCCGCAACATCCAACAACATAATGCATTTAGGCTTTAATAGAATGTGAAGTAAGATCGAGGTTTTATTCATTTTAAATTGCACCATAATATACATTTTGGGGTTCTTGAGGTTCTGTGGCTACATGTCTCCTCTGCTTTCCTGAAATGCCTGTCACACTCACACTTGTTAGCCATTTGTAATCATCCCAGCTGTTACCATTTTAGTAATCGCCCTACCCAGTACTTGTACTGTTTTTCCCGTGTTAAACCTCAGATCCTCATGTAACTCATTCTGTCATGACATTTTGTTTCACCTGCTAGTTTAGATTTCCATTGCGTGCCTTTTGCTTTTACCTAGTTAATTGTTGGGGGGGTAAATAAACCTTCTGCCTGCATCTTTGGGCCCTCACCAATGACACCATCCCATTATCACACTTTCTTCATAATAGCTTCTCTCAGAATTTGCGTACACTTTGTAGTTTTAAGATGAATGAGCAAACTTCACATTTACTGTTCATTATAAGCCAGTTAAAATTCTGAAATGATCTTTAATAATGCCACTGTGGTTCAGACAAGACACCATGTGCTATCTAGAGGAAATTATCTAAATGGGCACAGGCTGGTGTGAGATTCTGACTTGCTCATCTTAGCTAATGAATTAAATGTATAATGAGCCAGCTGTAAGTTAATTTCAGCCGTAGACATGATAATTTACAGGAATTAGATTTTGCTTGCCTCTTTCTGGCTCCTCCCAGTGTAGAATTGTAATCTGGGAACAGGAGCAGTGTGCTGAAGGTAGGCGCAGTATTGATCACGCCACGTAACATCGACACAGTCTGACACCAACGTTAGGATGAGCTGCTGTGGATTCTGTCGTTCAGGACATGACAACTTAAAATAACAGATGAAGCAACTGGACTTTTGTTCTGTAGCTGAAGACGTGTGGAGTTCCAAGATTAATGATGATGAAAAACATCAGATGTATCCATATGAGTACCAGCCACATAGTGCTGGGTGGTTGTAATTTCCCCTCCGGTATGAATTTTTCATATACCGCCACACCGCGGCATAGCCGAGACCACGGCTTCAACATGCAGCAGTTTATATAATGTTCACCGTTAGAAGCGCTGGAGAGCGTTGCATGGAACAGCACTGCCAATAGACATACAAGGTACTCAGCCAGGTAGCATAACAATGTGTTACATTTTAATTAATTTCAACGGTAAGGAGCGACATTTTAATACCTTAATGCCTTGGCTTCAAGTATGACGAATTAAGCTCGTCTTACTTGTGCTATACTTAAATACTTGCATCCCTTAAATACTTAAACTGAGTATTTTTGGTCAAATCTAAAGTGTTTATAAAACCATCTTCAAATATTTAGTTTGGAAAAGAAAGCAGTGTTAAAATTGGCATAGCTTTAATTTTTAATATGTTGCATTTTGCACAATAAAAACAGTTTACATTCTGCATCTCTTTCTATTTCATACTGACTCATTCATATGCAGTATTGTACAATTTTTGGGGGCAAAGTAATTGATACTTTGATTACAGCCTTGTACTCCCGACAGTAAAATAAACCACAAACATATACAGTATATAAAAGCCGTCATGGGGAAAAATAAAAATCTAAATTAAAAAATAAAATAAAATACAGTAAAGCTGCCAGAATCTTAAAAAAAAAAAAAAATACAAATTTTTAGTCATACTGTCCAGCACTAGTACCACATATGAAAAATACCTGCGTTGGATTAGAAAAAATAGAATTTGTCACATTTAGACTCGTTAAAAAAATCTGAGACATGTCGCATATGGGCAAAATAAATAAATAAATAAATAAACAATAAGATTGTATTTAGGACACGTTGCCTGCAGTGGAACGTAGCCAAAGTTGAGACCTGACTGCTACTGATGCATAAACACTTTGTTCAAAATGGGAACGGGACAATAGCAGGTGAGGCTCTTTGTGCCAGCTATTATATGCAAAAACATCTGCCCCATAAAACATCTACCTTCCTTCTCTGCATCATGTCAGCCAGCTCTCTATATTTGCCTGTCATTGTCACCACATTTAGATTTGCCTCCGTCAGTCCTACATTCTGGATTTTCCTCTTCTACCTCTGTCTCCTGACACGTTTCCCTCCTCGTGGTCTTCGATTAACGGTAGCACGATGTCCACCGGCAGCCTGTTTGTCAGCAGCACCGGTGGCGGTGGTTGTTAACCCAGACCTTGACCAATCCGGGATGGTTTCGCTTTGATGAACTCATTATAGTTTTGGCAAAAAAGTTTTACATCTGATGCCCTTCTTGGCACAACCCTCACCATTTACCTGGGCTTGGGACTGGCACAAGAGATACTGGCTTGTCCTCCCTAGTGGCTAGTTTTGCCCAATTTTATATAAATTTTAGATTTATTTTAAATTCCTGTCTTTGTCCTGACCTTCACTTTGAAAACCACTGATGTACAGGAAGGTCAGGTTTTAAAAAAAGTGCAAAACATAAGTTTTTGTTTTTGTAATGTTGACATTGGCTCGGTTGCTAGGTAACGAGCACAGACTATTAATTTATGGTCTAGCACTTAATCCTGACAGAGTAGCAAAATGTTATTTTTACACCTCCATCATACAAACAAGATTTAACATGTTAATTAGTGAGCTTTCCAGGTGCTGGCTGGCAAATGTGATTACATTTTGTACGGAGCCAAGCTTGCCGTCTCCCCTCATTCTGGTCTTTATTCAAAAGTAATTGGCTCCTAATTACAAACACGTGTGAACGGGGTGTCTATCTTGGAATCTAAAACTATAGAAAAAAGACAAGAGTATATTATAACCACTGTATTTCTGATTTATTTCACTCCCGTGAACTCTTCTCCCTAGACATGACGCCGATGCTCTAATACAGATCATCGACATGTCATGAACTCTGTTAAAATTTGTGGAACATGATCAAAGCAGGAAGCGTTTGAAACCCACAGCCGAAAACAAAATGTCAAACTTGTATTTTTAGGTTGTGTTTTTAAACCTCAGAAGGATAATTTGACTTTTTTATCTGATTATCTAGCAAGGGCCATGCGTGATCGGGTGACCTATTAAGTTTTTTTTTGTTTTTTTCAGTGCACACAGTGTGGGAGGCAAGTTTTTACAAACCTTAATTTATCGTTTTATGCACGTAAAACTAATTTTCAGTCTTTTGTTTTTTTTATACACTGTGTAATTAGGATTGTGATTCAGTGGAGAAAGAGGGTCGAGCACATGACCTCTCAGGGACGGCCTCTTACGGTCAGAGCGAGCTCTTATTATATATTGAGACTAAATGTCAGCGTTGAAACTTGGTGCTGTTTTCATTTTCCTTGCCTTGGATCCATTGTCTTCCTCATTCCAAACACATGGCTGCAGGGATTTAATTGGGCCTTCAAGTTAAATCTGCAACTTTAACGTGAGTGTTGCAGACAAAATAAATGCATAGGCTTCATCTGAGGAAACTTAAATCAAAATAGTCACATTTATTGGGTCATGAGAACTGAAATTGTGCATCCGCTTATCTGTTTACTGCATAAATAAATCTTTATTTTCAACTATTCATTTATCTTCTTTTTGTTTAGGGAGTTTATCCCAAACATCAAAGTTCATGCTCAATAATCTAGGTAGAAAATCATCTGGACCTTTTTTTTTTGGTGAGATGTTTTGTCCTTCATTCAAAGGACTTCATCAGTCCGAGGAGCCACAACAAACTTGAGTCCCATCAGCAGCACACTCCCATAGTGGGCCTATCAGTTTGCTAGTGATAAGATGGTTTCTGGTTCCCGCCCTCTCCCCCGTCGACTCCTCTGGGGCAGCCATAACTAAAATGGTTCAAAACACCCACGTTAATGCTCAAACCATCTTGTCACCAACAAACTGGTTGGCCCAGTATGGGAGTGTGCTGCTTGTGGGATTGAGCTCGTTGGGGCTCCTTGGACTGATGAAGACCTTTGGATGAAGGACAAAACATCTCAACAAAAATATAAAAGAATGTCCAGATGACCTGACATTGTTGAAGTTTATCCCAAATCATCCAGCTTGGATTCATCTTGGACAGTGTTGTTCAGCTAAAAGTCACGTGAACAGAGTAAAGACCTTCTAATTGTGTAGATTGCGGCACAGTGGTGCAGTTGGCAGAGCTGCCGCCTCTCAGTGAGAAGGTTGCTGGATCGAATCCCAGCAGGGGGACCTTTCTGGGTGGAGTCTGCATGTTCTCTCAGTGCATGCATGGGTTTTCTCCAACAGACCAACAACACGCATGCTGGGCTAATTCGTAACTAAAATGCTGATATGTGCTAGTGAGAGTGAATGGTTGTTTGTCTCATTTGTCTCTATGTCCCTTTGATGGACTTGCGGCTTGTTCAGGGTGTCCCCTGCCTCTCGCACAGTGACTGCTGGATACCAGTGACCCAAAAAGGAAGTGGCAGGTAAGAATGGATGGATGGATAAATTCAATGGCAGGTCTTCTGTGCAGTGGCACCTCGAGATATGTTGCAGGGGCCACTGAAGATCTTGGGGTGTCACAGCAAAATCCAGAACAGAATTTCAGGAGATTTGTTGGGTGTACTAAATTTTTAGGGGAAGCCGTGGTGACTGATGATGGGATTCCTCATGTGGTACTTGTGGCCATGCTGTGGTAAATCTACGGCCTTCCCTAGGAAAAATCTGAGGTTTGGGAGGGCATGAACTTCTGTTAAGTTAGTTGAAAGCGTTTTGTCTTTATCCAAGAAGCTTTTTCAATTTAATTTACAAAAATTGCACAAGAAACAAAATCTTCAAGTAACAGAAAAAAGTCCATTTGCTTTATTTTAAAACAAACTGCATGCTGAAAAGGTTCCTACATACTATATGTCAAGTAAATGGTACAATGCTCAGAGCGCTGTGCCTTTTTGTGTTTTAATGTGCTTGCAATGTTGACATTCCACTTTTTGTTAGATTTTTATTTATTTATTTAGATAAATATATTTTTTATCAAATACAGAAAACAATGCATTTTTAGTAAATATGAACAGTGTAGTCGGGCTTGTAGACCTCGGTGGTATTTCAAACCTTTGTACATGGTTTACTGAAATGATGAAACTGATTTCCTTGACTTTTTTCACCTGGCACTGACCGGGTTCCAAAGAACCCACGATTTTGAAGGATTTTACCGTCTTCATTACCAATTAACATTAAATTAGTATTCATTATGTTCATTAAAATGCAAGCAAGCCTTTTGAACATTCCTAATTAGTCTGCTCATTTCTGCTTCAATAAAGATTTCGGGATGAGTTCGTTTGAGCTGCACAGTGACCTAGTTTCAAAGAACAGGTAAGTAACTCTATAGAAACTGGTTCTGAATCTTGCATATTAATCGTTCATGGTGGTGAGCATCACCAACAGCTTGAGTAGCAGGTAATTATTGCACAACCGGCTCAAAACTTAAATATATATGTTCTTAAGTTTTAACCTGTTCATCTGCATCTATTATCACACACACCAATGATTGAATGTAAATTAAGAATCACAGCATTAGAGACCATACATAGTGTAAAATCCCAAAACTTGATATCAACAAGCTCCAGCTCTGCAGAGCAACACCAGACTGAAACAGTCTTTACACAGCTAAAAACAATACACTTTATAAACCACAGGATAACATTTAACACAGAAAGCACTGAATGCAAGTTCATTTTGGCGAGTGACATTTCCAAACAATCCTTTAGAGAGCCCCAATTTTCCCAGCGATAAGTAGACGACTATAAGCCAGCGTGCAGGCCCAGGCTTTTTTTTCGATCTGTAATGAGTTTAGGTCCTTTTCTGGCTGACTGTGCTGTCTCAGTGTTTGATAGCAGTGTTATCCACACTAACTTACCCTTTCTCTTAGGCACTGCAAAGCCTCTGGGACGCCGCTCGTTTTGTGTGTTTACCAATTCCCACACCCTTGCCACGGCTCTTGAGGCTTCTCTTGGAAATTACATTCTATAAGGTCCTCGAGACTATCGGAAGGTCGAGTGGAAGGCCTGTGCAGGGCAACTCTCCACATGCACTACATATCGTACGCGTTCAAATACAGTGAAACTGTTTTCTAAAAGGGGGTTCTATAATGAATTGGTCTTTTCAACCTGCAGCTAAAATCTAAGGCACTTACTGGAACTGTAAGAAATGTGACTGGAGCAGAATCATTAAAAGCAAAACTGATGATGATCTTGCAAGAGTTAAACAATATTTCAGATGTATTTAGTGAAATTCATCTTATCATTTTTCTTTTGTGTGGGTGAAATGGCCAGTATTCAAAACAATAGCCAGTGATCTATTTTGCAGTACTTTAAACACAAAGAACCTTTTGCTATTTGGGTGATTGAATCATTTCTTTGGACAGTGCTGGTGTAACTCCCGCACCTGTGGGTGAATTTAGCTCTGACATGTGAGGGTTTATTCCACTTCTGTTGTTCTTTCAGTTGCTTGTTTGGATGTTCAGGAAAAAGCCAGAAACCATCTGGCCACAAGCTCGCCGTGATCTGAAAACTGCTGGAACACCAGTATTCCTATCCCCAATTAAACCAGTTTTAAATTAAAAGAAGCACTTGCTCCTAAAGCGACAATTTTGAGTTTGACTGTAAATTTCAGCTGTCCAAATGTTTCTCAAGGAATGTTTTGTGGTCAAATGAGACAACGATCAAGCTCCTTGGTCACAATAACAAGTATGTTTAGATGAGTCAAGGTTAGGTTTTCAAATCTCAGAGCACAGTACCAAATGTCAAGCATGATTGTCGATGGAATAATAACGAAGACGAAGGACCACAAGTTGAGGGGTGTCCAATCCTGGTTCTTTGACGGCTACTATCCTGAATGTTCTACTTGTTTCCCTGCTCCAGCACACCTGATTCAAAAAGTTTCATTATCTCCATGTTCTTCAGATGCCTGTTAATCACCGATCGATTGAAATTGTCGTAAACGGGAGCGATGGTGCAGACAAACCCAATGGTGCAGGCAGGAAGTCCAAGACTCAGGCAGAATATTAAAGGATTTATTTACAAATGACAAAAGACTGTCAAGGCAGCAAGACTTGCATGAAAACAACAAGCAGACAGAACATCATCAGAGGACAGCTTACAATGCCAGGACAAAAGACTAGTATAGAGACGCAGACTATATACAGTGACTAACGAGAAAAAAACACGTGAGGACACGCAGCTGAAACACATCAGGTGAAATGATAAGCTAGGAAACCAGGGAGTGCAGGAACAGAGACACAACACCAGATGGAGGCACATGCTAGAAAAACACAAACCCTATAGAAGACAGAAACTAAGGATAAGGAGAACACAAGACATAAACACAACTCAAGATGGGGCTAGACACACGGAAACAGACTACAATCCCTACACAAATCGGGTGTATTGGAGCAGAGAAACCTCCAAAGCATGCAAGGTAGTAGCCCACAACAACCAGGATTGGACACCCATGTCCAAGTTCTTCAACTTCACTTAAAATCAACAAGTAGACAATTGAAACTTGGACACAGCTGGATTCCAAGAGACAATATTCCCAGACCCCATAAAAGCTGGTTGCTGATTGGATAAAGTATGTTGATAAGAAGCTTCTGAAATGACATCCCAAAGTCCTGACCTCAACTCTGTTGGAAGTTTAAGGACTATGCCAAGAAAAATGGTCAAAAACAACCAGTACAGCACCAGAAGCTTGATAAATACAAGTGTGTGGTTGAGGTACAACTTGCTAAGGGACATTAACCAAATATTAGTGGAGTTGTATGTATATAATTGATCCTGTCTGGCCACAGATTATGTATCTAATACTTCCATTCCTCCATTATCTTTGGCTTGTTCTTGAGTCAGGTCGCTGGGGCAGCAGCTTAAGTGGGGATGCCCAGACATCTCTTTCCACAGCCACCTTTTCCAACTCTTCTGGGAGGACACCAAGGCATTTCCAGGCCAGCTGAGAGACAGTCTTTTTCTAGTGTGTCCTGGATCTTCTCCTGTCTGACATACCGGGAGCACCACCCTTGAGAGGTGCCCAGGGAGCATTCTTAACAGATGCCTGAACCACCTCAACAGGCTCCTTACAATGTGGAGGATCAGTGGTTGTTCTCCAAGTCTCCAGTTGAACTTCTCACCCTATCGCTAAGGGAGAGTCCAGCTCCCTTTGAAGAAATCTCTACCTACTATTTGTTTTACCTCACACTCCATTAGTTGCCACCGTGAAGGAGTTTTATGTGTCTGAATGATCCTAGGAGCTATACTGTCAAGGGCAATTGCCCCTGGTAGGATGTTCCAAGGCAGATTGGTCCTAGGAAAACGGTCAGACAAAGAGCGATTTAAAAACCACCTGTTTGAACAGAAAAAAGCAAGGAACTTAATGTCTATTCTGGATGTAGGTTACTGGAGCCCCACCCAGGAGCCAGGCATGGGGGAGGGGCTTGTCTGCGAGTACCTGGTGACTGGGCCATGGGTCCTGGTCAGGCTCAGCCCAAAGGTGCAACACAGGTTTGCCTTCATGTTGGTTCAACACCCGCAGGAGGGGGCAGACGAGTTGAGTTCATATTGCCATGGCTGTTAGCTGACGGTGGGTGCCTTGGTATTCTGACCGTGGCTTTCCAAGACTGGCTATCTAATAGTTGTTTTTGAAAATCATTGACATTTTGATGTATATATTTGACCCTGGAAAGAATACCTGTTCAAATAATTTAAGAAAACATTCACACTCGGATGAGTGGACGTAAATTTCTGACTGCAACTGTATATGCAGTTATTTATCTATAAACATGACACTGCTGTGCCTCAACGAGGAGACTTCTGAATGTATTCTGTGTAACGCCTGCGTTCTGAAGGGTGGTGGAATCAATCTGACCAAATAAAGCTGCATCTACTTCCCTATAATGGAGTCCCATGTGTGACCTTATCACCCTGTCACACTCGCCACAACAGGACGTGCTGTGTTATTGCACACAACTGATACTGTTAGTCCTCTCAGCCTCCTGTCCTCTACACTCGGAGTGGGCCTAATTAAGGCTGGATTTAGACAATGGCATTTGGGCTTGTGTGGGCTGAGCGCTTTCTGGTAAATGACCACATCAACGTGATGATTCCTCTGTCTTACCCCACCACTCCAACCGCCTCCTCCTTTCCTGTCTTCTGCTTGTTTTCCAAGCATAGCTGAGAATCAGCCAGTGATCCATGCAGATGTTAACACCCCCTCCCCCTGCCCCTAATGCTGTGGTCTGTCTAATTGTTATCATATTTTTGTCATCTGCAGACAGTTATTTTACCAAGCTGTTAAGGATGCATTAAAATACCAGCTGACGTTTACAGAATGTCAAAGGCCGTTGGGCAGCTGATTGATTTTGACCCCTTTTTCGGCGGTGTCAGAGTGTGATTTGTTGCCACATCATGGCAATCTTAAAAAGCTATTTTCTCCGCCAGTGGAAATACTAACTATCACTCTGAGAGAAAAGCGAGACTTGAATAACTCAGAAATTAAGATTAATGGCCATTTGGGGAAGTCTGCCGGAAACTATGAAGATAATTCGTGGCTGCATTTAGAATGAAAACGGGAAATGTCACAGATGGCAATAATTAATACACTTTGCTTTTGAAAAAATAATTACTCGCATATGAACTTCACATGGAACTAACATGTGAAGACATGGTAACTTACTGTGTGACATATGCAAAACATGTTGTATATATGTGGAATGGGAATACAGCACATGATCTTGTAAAATATGAATTTACATGGAAAAACACAGTAAATTAAACACTGAACAAATGCATATACCTGTCAAATTACATGTCAAAGCTTTAAATTAAGTTTTTACACTTTATGTTCTGGTTTTTTAGATAGTTTGCTAACACACAAACAAGACACAAATGGGTACATATCTCATTGTGGGTGGAAACAAAAGAGTATCTAATAAAGTGGATCAAAACCCTAACCCTGCACATTTGTGTTGTCTGTCTGGATGCAGACTCAGTCTTTTGTGACCAACATATGAGAATCAGTTAGTCACTCATTCTACTTCAACACGATGTAAGACAACAGATCTCATTAACATTATTGTAGACAATCAATTTTTCATGGACTATTCATAATCAAAAAGCACCTCAGGGGAGAACCCCTGATAAGTCCTACAACTGCAGCACTTGTAATGATGGTTGTATTTTCTCACAACCTTGGCCATTAGTTCTGCTGTTTGAAATTAGAGAACACCCATGAAGTTCTGACCAATCATAGAATGCTCCCTACATACTCTTTAGGAAATACGTTTTAAACTGGGGCAATGCACAAGACGGGGTGTACGTATGTGGTCTAAGAAGAAAACGTTGCAATGTTACAGAATCAGTTGAGGTGATTTGGGTATCTTTTTTTTAAAGGATTTTGAGTACAGGTAGTCCTCGACTTAAGGCGCCCTCGACTTACAGCAACTCGGACTTAAGAACGGCTGTGCGGCGCAGCGTTAACATACATTTTACATGTATTTCCTCGAATTACGGCAAAAATCCAGACTTACGAACGGGTTTGCAGCGCAGTATAATGAGTTCCGACTTACATCAAAATCGACTTACCAACGGTTTGTAGGTACGGAACCCATTCGTAAGTCGAGGACTACCTGTATTCTTAAAAGGCTGAGACAGCCATTAGACTCTGGAGGCACACCCTGCTGCTTAAATCAAGAGATATCCTCTAGGGTAGATTGGTGTGTGCTTTTGCCCCACTCTTTTAACACTCCATAATAAAATAAACTATAGAAAGGGGGAGGACCTCTGGGGCTATTTTTTTTCTAACAATGCAGTTAGTGATAAAACATGCACAGAATACAGAGTTACTGTGCAGAGTGGGCTGTTTGAGAAGAAATGTAATGACAAGAGGAGATGGTGACTTCATGGAATAGAAAACAATTGTCACAGGTGAAAGATTGCACACAAACAGCTTTTACTTAGTGGAAGTTTCAACATATACAGACACATTAGCAGTTAGATTTGTGTTTGCAGTGCAGCTCCCACAAATACACATATGTAGACTTCCCACGCAGCCTTCTACAATAAAGCCTTGGATGACATGAACGACTCTCCCTATGTGTTGTTGGCAGGTTGTTATTCTGCATCCTTCTTACTAAACAATAAAGTCTGGACATGAAGAGACGGTTTTTAGAGTTCTCTTTCACCTTGTTTCACACTACTGGCTTCTATAAAGTTCAACCTTGATAGAGAGAGGAGAAGGGGTGAATGAGAGAGAACAGGGTGGCCATAAAAACAGAGTGCATGAGGGTATTGGAAATAAAGTGGCATGAAAAAAACTAAGCTATAGATAGACTTTGAAGCCTGAAGCCTATTCAATCACAATGGGGAGAGAAAATGAAGTGTAAATCCCAAGGAGGGTAGAAATAGCCTGAGTGATGATGTAAAATCTGGCAAAGCAAACGTATCATGTGCAAAGCGCACCTGACAGGTTCTGGCGCTACAAACTGAGTTCTGTGTAGAAATTATTATTCTAAATCCACTTAGTTTGTGATTTTCATATTTTTATTTGAATATTTTGATCATTGGTTATTTGCATAAGATGCAACATAGACTGCTCCAACGTGAAAACAGTTAAACAACCAACTTTAAAGAGGCCGTTATGAAGAACATTGCAAGTGGTGGATTGAAGTCTAAAATCAAAGATTGGTGCACGCTAAAGCGAATAAAAAGTCCTAGCAGACTGGTTTATCTGTATTCCAATGATAATGGCCAAGAGCTCAAGATTTTCATTTGCTGACTACCCACCATGATTAACAAAAGATGGAGTCTAATAGGTTTGAAGAAATAAAAGAAAAACAATCTCTGAGCACTGCTGCAACTTCTAAATATGTTAGGATAAAATTTACCTAAAGAGATTAGGAGCAGTTTAGCACCCATAATAAAATCCTGCAAAAATCCAGGCCAACCTTAAATAAAAGTCCATTTTACTCCAAGCTCCAGTTCAAAAAGGTTTAGTTTGGCTGTTGTTTAAACGTGTGTTCAGGACATTATATGTTATACTGAATGCACCGAAAGTACTTTATAATTCACATATGGTAAATGGTAAATGGAGCTTACTTATATAGCACTTTCCAGCCCCCTATGAGGGGCCCCAAAGCGCTTCACAGTA
>JAVCKU010000161.1:11096391-11107553 GCA_032273985.1 Hypsolebias coamazonicus | reverse complement strand
ATCCCCACTCTTCTTTTGTGGCGTGCTGCAGTCATAAATTTTGCATGCGAGAGCAAGGGGAGCGCTGCTCACAGAGTGAGACTCGGCAGGCTTTGGTGTTGCAGCGACACAGGACGGCTGGGGTTGCTATTAAATAGCACTACTTTGGCTCTCAGGCTTTGCAGACAGAAGAAGAAAAAAAAAACTGGCGTTTTCTGTGGGAGGCAATTTGGGTGTAGCAAAGCGAGTGACCACATGCAATCTGTTCAGCACAGCGGCGCTGGAGGTGCAGCCCCGAAGCCTTGTTTGGTATTCAAAGCAGCAGGCTTTAATGCATTGATCCATGAAGGAAGGGACGGGGAACACAGACTGAGTCGCACATGACTATAAATTCACAGCCAACAACCTATTAGAGGGTGCGATCTCTGACCAAAGGGGTGCATATGTCTACATTCAGACAACGTATGAACCGTTTGTACTATTAACCTCAAACAGGAGTGAAAACATGTACAACTGAATACACTTTGCTGCATACAAATAGATATAAAAGAGGTTTTATGTCTATACACACTCACCTGCTCAACATTCAACAGCAGCACAAACGTAAGAGAGCGCTAAAGAGGGTGGTCATTCTGCTTCCTTGCCTTTGCTCTTCTTTCCACCAGCCTCCAAGAGGATCATGGGATATAAATGACGGCCCCCTTCCGTCTCCATAGTTTACACATGATTGAGGGCGATGTCAACCCATCAAGTGGTGAGACGAGAGTTTGGTGGCCCATGGATTAGTGTGGCAGACTGACCATTGTAGTTTATGAGCGTCTAAGAATGCTCTGTGATTTCTTTTTATTATTTTTTTTTCTTCTGGCCACAAATTGCCTCTTGGCTCCCATCTCCTGTTGCTGGTACCAGGCTGGTTGGATTTATTACACCCAGCCAACACCCGACAGAAAGAATTCACTTCGGAGAGATTGGTTTCTCTTTTTGGTTGACAAGTGTGTGTGCGTGTGGGTGTGTGTGCAAGAGAGACTTTGTACTTAGTTTTGTTCTCTTTTTATGACCTATTCTGGTATATTCACCTACCTTGTCAGGAATAGTAGTACTTGTGCGGACCTAAGTTTGATCCTGATGTAATAAAATGTCATTTATGGGTTTGGCTTGTGGCTATTGCATGAACTGAGTTTAAGTTGGGTTACGTGTGTATTGGTAATGGTAGGGTTTAGGGTAAGGGTCAGGGTTAGACTACAAAAATGAATGGATGTACGCACAATGCCCTAATATATGTGGGGTTTTTGTGTCTGTGTGTAGAAGGAGCAATATTTTTTGGAATCAACGAAGACTATACAGTGAAAGTACCCATTTATTTTCAGAATAAGGGACTTAAGATAAGGCTATCCCAAAATGATATCATGGATCGATTGAGGAATCTTTTATTAATTGGTATTAGAGGATCTGACAACAATGTTTTTCTTTCTGCTGTTGACCTACAGTCTATGGTTTGTACATCAGCCATATCATAAAGTGGGTGGAGAGTGCCTACACCCTGATTTGCCCTACTCTGGGCCCTTGTACAAGGTCCTTAAGCCTCCAATCTGTTCCCCAGTTTCCTTAAGGGCCCTGCAAGCCCCATAATAATTATAATGTGTTATGTATTGTTATTGTATGTTTCCATACAATGGTGAAATTGGATCTCTGCATTTAACCCATTCACCACCAGGTGGTGCAGTGGGCAGCTATTGAAAGGACCCGGGGAGCATTTTGGAGATAAGGTGTGATGCTCAGAGGCACCATGAGATGTGCAATGACTGGGAACCGAACCTGGGACTTTCGGGTCCCGAGTTGGCTGCCCTGCCTCTACACTATCCTGGCTCCCATATCTGTTGCCTTAAGGGTCCTGCATGCTCCATCTGAAGTTGCAAAATTGGCACTCGTTGACGTAGTTGTGTGATGAAAATTGCGTAATTTTGTTCTCAGAGTAGTTTTGCCCCTTCTCGACACAAGATCCAGGCCAAACATTTTCTCACGGATGTATGCAACAAGTATTGTGTTATTGGTCAAAAGTTTGTGGGTGTGTTTTTCAATGCAGAAATGTGTTCAGACATACAGCTGTACGACTAAACACTCTAAATTAGTCCATCCATTTTCTTTACCCACTTCTTACTTTTGGGGTTGCGGGGATCACTGGTACACATATCCAGCTATCACTGTGTGAGAGGCAGGGTACACCATGGACAGGTTGCAAGTCCATCACAGATATCACATCTATATTAGTCAAACGGCCAAAAACTCCTGGATGGACATTGTGCAGACATTGTGTATGGAGGAGTCTGCTGAAAAGTGTAGCGTTTTCTTGATAGATTTGAGGCCAAATGGCAGATGCAGGGATGGAGTGGAGCCTCTGGTGGGAAGACACGCATGCAGTGATGTGTACTGCTGCGGGAGGTTCCCAAGAGCCCTGCACCTGTGTCTTGAAAGATGTATGCAAAAATGAACAGCCTTCAACCACATGACTGCGAGTTGACTGTTTGGCTTTGGATGGAGTATTCTGGGCCCTTTAGATGGCAGCCCTTTGCTCCACGTGGGTTATGGTAGCTTGAAGGTGTGACATGAAAGTATTGTAAAACACAAGTGCAGTTTAGTAGCTACTTGCAATGTTTGCAATTAGTGTCTCTCATGGCAGTAGTGATAAAGTATATACAGTACTACCATTTATTTAAAATCCATACATCTGATTGAATTAGCAGCTAGCTCCTAAAGCCAACATGGCTGAGCAACACATTTTAGAAGAAACTGAAGCTTCTGTAAGACCCATCTATGTGGGGGAAGAAGTAGGTTTTTGTGACTATTTAGAGTCATGGTACCTCCACCCTTATTTCCACTGTACAGGTAGTCCTTGGGTTACGACGGTCTCGAGGTATGACGTTTCGAGGTTACGACGCATTTCCTTATTTTGAGTTACACGGTTTTAGGTCAGTTTTACGTTGGTTTTATGTCGTAAAACCGTGGCGCAGCAGCGGAAGAATACAGTATTGTATTTCATTATTAAATGTACTGTACAGTATTGTATGTGTTTTTTGATAATTATGTAGGGTACAGCGTTAGGATAGGCTAAGTGCTTGGTAAAACATGTACCGTACATGTATATGGTATGGTAATTACGTACGTTCTGACTTACGTGGAAAATCGGTTTACGATGCCGCGTAGGAACGGATCTACGTCATAAGTCGAGGACTACCTGTATATCCAACATCACCACAAAGCTGTATAAGAAAGTTTGTAATCACATGAAATATCTATCTTTGTGGACCACATGCTTGTGTGGTTTTTGAATGTTTTCAACGTGTTCATCAGGTCACATGTTTTTCCATATGGCATCACATTAAAAAAGGTAGTTTTCTATGGTGTATTTTTAAGGTGGTACTTGTTATAAAAGTTTAAGAACACCTGGTATAGATGACTTGTGTAATGTGAAATGCTGCCTGGATAATGACCATTCTCACCATGCTTTTTGTACTTGGGGTTCTTGTATTCTGCTTCCTGTCTGAGCTGAGATCTTATGTCAAACGCATTCTGCAGAATGGGCATGGAGGTGGAGACAATAAAAACATTGTGGGCTTGCATGTCAAAAAGATATGCATCTAAACTTTGTGTAGTTCGGTTTGGAGCTCCCACCATACTTTGCTGGGGTCTGCTGATGTGTTGTTGCCATGGATACCAGCTACTGCATGTAATAAAACCCCTTTTTTTCCCACCGTCTCTGCAGATTGGTGCAGACTGTTTACAATTTTAGTGGAGAAAGAACAAAAAAGCAGATAGCGGTGGTGAAACTTCGCATTAGTCAAAAAGAATACATTGCTAGAATGTCCTTAAATGTTGGAGCAGACAGTTTCTGACTTTGACAGTCGGATCTTTGATGTGAGGCAGGTAGTGTGAGCTTTGTTAGAGCATTTCAGAGACCAGCCTCGAGTTTTGTCTGGGGACGAGGCTCATCAACAAGAGAGAATAAAGTCAGTGAAGTTGGGGTCCAAACAAACTTGGAACACAGCTGAACATATTCTGCTGCTTTAGCCTCTGGAGGTGACAGCTTTTCAGTCAATAACCAGATGCAAACCAAACATTTGTCAAAATCCCAATTGACTCCTTAGTCCTATCTTTGTTTTCACATTGATGTACCAATTTTATTTTTTTAATGTACAGGTGAAGGGTTAAGGGTTATCTGCCCCTTCAAAAAGTTTTCAGAGGCAAAAAGTTAATTTTGTTTGTCACTGTTTCCTCAACCAAACAGCGCCCACCTTATTAATCAAACATATATTTCCCGAGGATGTTGAACGTATCAGTCCACTGAGAGCTGAGAAATCTTTTGGACTAATCTGACGCACTGATCAGGCACCATGCCATAAAACCTATGAGTATGACCAATAAATCTGGGACAGACAGACGCTGGCCACCACAGACTACTACCGTTCGCTGCAGATAGTAATGGACCCCAGTTCCCTCAAAGTAACTATAGCTCTGTCCTTTCCTGTTGAGTGTATCCATGTTCAGAGACAAATACAGTTTGTCAACCAGCAGCAGACCCACTTATTTACAGATCCTGACCACACCCATATCAACACTACTTGATGGACATGGGCTGTATGTGAGGCTTGTTCCATTGGAAGTCCACCACCCTTGGTCGTATAGGCATTCACCCGTAGATGGTTGACCTACCACCTCACAACATCCTCAATGAGACTCTTATACTCCCATCTATACACACGCTGTGTCTGTGCTACAGTAACAGCGATATTAAGGTGTGATAAGACGTTATTGTACTACAGCTACATCTCTCAACATGCCTTAGAATCACAAACGTGTGACGGAGGTATAAAACAAACTGCAATCGTCGGCAAACAACCAAAGCCCACTAAAACATAATCAATCAATTCTTCTTGCACCAGAAACTATTTCTTGGCTATAGTTTGCATACTGGCATGCAGGTTCTTGTTGATGGAGATTGATATCCTTAAATCAAAACACTTAGTTTAACGTGATTATTCTAATTTTGGTTTAATAGAATTTATACCTTGCAACAAAATGTCTCAGTATAATGAGTGTTTTTCTCTTCAAGTGTTAATGAGAGAAGACTGCGAACCCACAGGCTCACACTAATACGCATCTATTTTCTACCTCCTAATTCAGTTGCATTAATCCACCCGCAATTACATTTCACAGGACTGCGGGACCTTCTGTGTGATACATTCGCTGTGACCTGTGTAGCACTTTACATTCAAACAATCACACAGCCGCACACAAGAATGCACACACAAATACCACCAAGAGAAGTGATGATCCCACAGATGTCTGAGTGCTATCTTTGCTGTCAGTGGAAAGCCATTGGGCCATTGCTTTATGTCACACACACTGACCCCCTTTGTCTTCCCTTAAGCCCCACACTGAGAGGCTGATGCTCTGTTTCCACCTCGCATGCAAGAAAAACATGTCAAATCCAACCTCAAAAAGAAGAAAACCGCATTTATTTGATCAAAAGCTCAGCTAAGGTGTGAAACTTGAATCTGTTATAAGTTTTGTTTCACAGTTTATGCTTTTTTTTTAGCTGGAAGAAATGTTGCTAAACACACGTTTAAAAGATAACACTGGATTAGAGATGGCTCGAACCCTTCTCAATTTAGTCTGTTCTTCAAGAGCATTCAAAAGGGGCAGGGCAAGAATTCAGCACCCTTGAAAATTTAAGAAACTATCATTAGGATTTTGCAAGGAAGATTAGTTCTCAAATCTTAGATTCACCAAAATATAAAAAAAAAAAAGTTGAATAAATATGTAATAAATGAAGACACTCTTAAACAGGCCAGTAAAATTATTATTTTTGCGCAAGTCAGATCCTCAAAGTCACCTGTCAATCAATCCATTATGCTCGGCAGCAGCTGACCTCAGTTAGTCCCGATGGTAAACACCCCTTACCTGCAGGAACAACACCTCCTTTTTCTTCGAACATTTTCAGGTTTTGCATTATGAACGCTTTGAAGTCATAGGTTAATCGTTAAATTAGAGGTTAATGCTTAAAGCTAATTGTGCTTTGTTTTGTTTGTAGATATATGTTGCAACTTCTGGTTGGAACAAAAAATGTTACATCAGGTCATCTGGACCAGTTTCTTTAAGTGAGAAACTTTAGTCTCAAATCGGAAGAATTTAGTCTGTGGCCTGCCAACCAGATCTGTCCGCTAGGTAGCCTTCCTTTTTTCACTTAAAGAAACTGGTCCAGATGACACAATTTAACATTTTTTTCTCATTATCTATCTGGATGGTTGAGCTCATAAACCTTTTTCTGAACCACGTTGGCCTTGGTTGTCTTCAGGCTGTTTCTGTGAGTAGCAAGTTGGCCGTCTGTTTTGGGTGGGTTTGCTTTGCTCGTGTTCAATGCCTACTTCTGAGATCCAAGAAGGAGGTTGGCTTAAAACACATGAATGAAGGCTACCTATGGGACGGATCTGGTTGGCAGGCCATAGCCTGATGAAGTCCTACAGATGGGGAACAAAACATTTCTCACTTAAAGAAAGTGGTCCAGATGACATTTTTTTGTTGCTATCTACCTCAAAGATTGAGCCTACAAACCAACTTCTGGTTGCATAAGTTTAGTCTTTGATCTCTATGATCCTTGAGAAGTCTTATTTGTGAATGAGCTCCTTGTTTATAGCCATACCACCCTGAACACACCCAATCGCGTCTGATCTTGGAAGCTAAGCAGGGTCGGGCCTGGTTAGTACTTGGATGGGAGACAACCTGGAAATACCAGGTACCGTAAACTTTTGCACTTCTCAAAAACCACACCATTGGCTGCATTGTTCAAGCCAAGAGCTGTCGTCAGTACTGGGGGCTAAGCACCCCTAAAAGTTAGATCCTAGAATTGCCCCTTGGGCACGGAGACTCAGTGGTTAGCGCCATCACCTCTGGTTACAAGTTTACCTCTTGGCCTGGGATCTTTCATGTTTTCTTCGTGCTTGCATGGGTTTTGGTCTGGGTACTCTGGTTTTCTCCCACAAATCAAAAACCTTAATGTTGGGTTACCCGGTAATTGGTAACTCTAAATTGTCCTTACGTAAGAGTGTGAATGGTTGTTTGTTTCTGTGGCCTTGTGATGGACACCTGTCCAAGGTGTACTCTGCCTCTCGCACAATGACTACTGGCTATGGGCACCAGTGACCCTTGCAACCCCAAAAGGAAGAAGCAGATAAAAGATAATGGATGGAAAATATGAACTATGGAGATGAAACATTTTCTGTTGTAAGAAAAATCGACTGGACTATATTAGTTGGTTTTAGTAATGTGCTGAACTGCACACTTTATCTTGCAGGGAAGTTTCCATTTTCCAGCTGTTCGTCACTTCTCTAACAGTTGCAGAATGATGATGTCATGGCAAAGGCCACGTTCCATGACACATTTCCATATTTTTACACACACAAGATGTTTTTGTCAGAAAGACTTGCAAAACATCTACATGATATAAAACATGTAGTAGACTTCTATGCAAATAACTGTGTAGTGTAAAATAAAAGCGTATGTTAGAACAAGCGTAGGTTTTTTGGATTGCTATTGAAATTTTGAAGACTGAAGTTATTTTAGGGCAGCAGCTATCCAATTTTATCTAGGCTGTGTTCAGATTAACCGTTAGCTCCGGTCAAAATTTAAAATGTTTTTTTTTTTTCAGGCGGAGGTTGTTTTAAGAGCCTTTAAAGCTTGCCTTTTGCTATTTTTGGCTAACAGTTTGGTCCTTTTTAACTTTTAGTTACACTGGTTACTTTTAGTTTTAGCTAACATTTTGCTGTATTTAGCTCACAATATGCTATTTTTGACTTCTATCCGGTGTTTTGCTTTTTAACTCTGCTTCAGTTTCTTCTGTAAATTTCATGTCACTCAGCGTTCTACTTTTACAGTACTAGATGTTCCTAACCTTTCCACAAAACTTTACTTAAATATATATATATATATTGTTTTAAGGGTTGGGGTAAAATGATTCAAACAGCTCAAGGAGTTGTGCTGAATATTGGCTGAAATGGAAACTAATGGGTGGAAAAAAGCTGCACTTCCATTGTTCCCAGTGTGTTTATTAAAACTCATCTTTCAGTCTGCGGTGGAAGTATAGAAAGTCTGCTTCCGTCTCTCTCAGCGTCCCAAAACTGCGCTGCCTTCAATCAAACCACACAAAAACAACAGACGGTAAAAAAGATAAAGTCAGAGATGGAAAACCATTCTCCGTCTACGACACAGACTCGGGAGGTGCTTGACTGCAGTTCAAGGATTCTCTGCAGACAGCCTGTGAGTATTTGCTCTATTTTCCATCTTTAAGTCCCCGTCCTCAAATTTCTATTAGGAGTTGAACAATTTATTAAGATTAGATGTAACTTTAATGATCCTTGTCGGAAAAATGGGTCATTGCGCAACACTCTGAGTATGAATAGAAATTAGAAACGTCTGATTACAATGTATGGGCTGGTGTAAGTGTCACTTTTAGATATACATCATTCTGACTGAGTGCTGACAGGCTTTTAGCACTATTTTATTTATTTATTTATTTAAATATAGGAGTAAAAAATGGTTTCATTTCAGCCTTATACAAAAAAAAAAAAAAAAAACCTAATCTGTTTTAATAAGCCAGTGGCGGTAGTAAAAAATTATAAATTTAATAAAGCAAACCATATATTTGTGATATATTTGCATTTAAAGTTATTATAACAAAACTGTATGATAACACTTTTCTACAATGTCTTTTTAATAATCACTTCTAATGTCTTTGGTTAAAGCACAAAAAACGAGAAGCGTCAAAAGAACCCGTTTATTTATAAAAAAGAGCAGTTTATCATCTGCAGCCATAAAAGGTGGGTGAGCATGTAATTGCCTGTTTGTGTTCAAGTGTGTTTGTCTCTGTTATTAAAATATCTCACCAACTACTGAACATATTTTAATGAAACCACCTGAAATTGATCATTGGGTGTACGTCTATTGTTCAAGATTTGAGTCTGCATAATTCAAGATGGCCGTCACACCTGATAAACTCCAGCAAACACACAAAAGTCCATAACTCAGTCAGTTTTACAAATATTAGGTTAAATGTTTGTGTGGTAGTAGCTGAAAGCATAAAATTTAATCACTAACAGATTGTGCAAGATCATTTATATACCCTGATGCATGCTCAATAATCCAGGTAGAAAAATCTAAAAAAGCTAAGTCTGGTCCTCTGGACATTCAAAAAACAAAACAACCTGGCCAAAGTGGTTCAAAATACCCTGATGCATGCTCAATAATCCAGGTAGAAAAATCTAAAAAAGCTAAGTCTGGTCCTCTGGACATTCAAAAAGCATCTACAACCGAGTCACTTTTGGAATCAAGAGGAATGCCACCACTAAACACTTGCAGCAAACACAAAAATAGCTAAAGCTTGGCTATTTTCTACAGATCTTGAGCTAAAAACTTGCAGAGTAATAGCTCAAGACTATTCTCCAACACTCTTTGAGCACTAACACTTAGATGTTTGTTTGAAGCTCTGGCACACAAGGTGGTGAGTGATGTGCATTCCTTGAAATGCTTTTTCATTTGTTTTAAATGAATTACAGTAAAAATGTTTGTGTCTTCAGGATATTTATAAAGGAAAGATTGGCAGCAAAGACATCAGAGAATCAGTGGTGATCATCATGGGAGCCCTGGTCCACAAGCTGTGTCAGACAGGAGACTGCAGTCTACCAGTGAGTTTTCTCAGGAAATCACAAGAATAACAAGTTACAACAAAACCAATAATCCAAACTTACTGCCAAACAAGGATCTCAAAGTATATACTGTATTCCCTCCAAGGAATGTCTTAGGAATTACATCAACCAACAGTCGTTTGCATGTTTGCCCCTCAGACAGTGATGCAGGTGAAGAAGATGATCTTAGAAGGTCCTGAGAGCACTAATGATGAGGCAGAGATCCAGATGTACCTCCTGGCCCTGAAGAACTCCCTGCTGCCTGAAGCTGTTCCCATCCTCAACAGGTTTGCTGAGTCCGAGGTTGGGTCTTACAGCACCATCGCCCTGACTGCCCTGCAGAGATATGACGTCAGTCTCATAAACAGTGAGGTAAATCCCAGCCCTTCACAACTTTCAAAAAGCTGGGACCAAGTCCAGATGTTGTTTTCAGGTGAAACAGACAGTGAACCGGGTCTACCACCAGAATCTACGGATCTATGAGAAGAATGTGAGAGCTGCTGCTGCGGACGTCATCCTCAGCAGCAACCCCTCCTACATGGAGGTCAAAAACCTGCTCCTGTCCATCGGAAACCTTCCTCATGAAATGAACAAGTACATGCTGTCGAAGATCCAGGACATCCTTCGCTTCGAAATGCCTGCCAGGTGTGTTAAACAACGACAATGTGTGCGACTAAACAAACCTCTAACGTTGATGATACGATGACATGAGCTCTCATTTTCACAGCAAGGTCATCCGACAAGCTATGAAGGACATGATCTCCCACAACTACAACCGCTTTGCTAAGATTGGGTCCTCATCTGCATTCTCAGGATTTATGGCACGTGAGTAAAAATACAACTAAAAGCATGTTTCTTCAGAACTTGGGTCATGTTTATCTGAACTTTTCGTTCGTTGGAAAGAGCTTCTGAAAGGGCTGCGAGGTTATAAATCTTACAGTTTGCATCAAGAATTATGTTCTCCCTCTGAAATGCCTCAACACATTTTGTTGCTTGACTCCTTCTTGTGTTCATATGACCCCAGCTCCCACCAGAAGAAAATCAGGCAGCCAAATATATGCAGAGACATGCACGCTGGTGCTCATGTTATCAGACCGTATGTGAGGAAAATGCTGTGTATTTTATAAAAGTAATACCTGTAATATTGCAATTCAAGGATTCAAGGTTCTTTGTCATTTGCATCACATGTGGTACATGTGGTGGAACAAAAATGTGTACACATGGTCCCAGTTACATCCAACAAAAATGTAAAAGAAAAACAGTAATAAAATCTAAGATATGAACAGAGAAAAACGTTAACTAAAAATATGCTAAGCACTAGTAATATAAAAGCATTATGTCAAACAGCAACACAAACATGAGTCTGTGTGAGCATGAATGAACACAGCAACATGAAACAGATCAGCAGCAACATGAAACAGATCAGCAGCAACATGAAACAGATCAGCA
>JAVCKU010000161.1:11027153-11038066 GCA_032273985.1 Hypsolebias coamazonicus | reverse complement strand
GTAACGCATTATAGAAATGTAGTGCAGTAGAAAGTACAGTTACTTTAATGTAAAATGTAGTGGAGTGAAAGTAGAAAGTACCCACGTTTAATACTTAAGTGAAGTATAGATATATTAAAAATGTACTTAAGTACAGTAATGAAGTACTTGTACTGAGTTACACCCCACCACTGCTATCAGACAGTGGTGACCTCAGTCTGCCAGCTGTATATGCAGGCTCTCTGAGCAGACAAAAAGAACGCTGTCCTCACACACATGGTTCAACATTAATTTAACATTAGTTTGTGATCAACGTCATAAGCCTTAAACAAATTCCCTTGACACTAATGCAGATATGTGTCAAGTTTTGTTCATTTCTCTTGAGTGGATCAGAAGTTATGGGCTGGACAAGCAAAAGTTCATGGAAGCCTTTAATAGGAGTATTAAAACAACTCCTACAAGGTTTCAACTTGAACGTTTGCTCCTGTGGTGGCCAGTTTATGTGTGACCCATGACAATTTAAACATCTGCTTTCCCCCTCCTGTTTTATCAGTTGAACAAAAAAAAATTGAAACCTAAAAAGCGAGAGCAGAAAGAGCGCTCTTTGCTGACACGGAACGACTGGGAAACGCTCAAAAGTAATCATCAAACATGGCACAGAGCCCCGAACGCGAGCGCCTCTTCGATACGATTCATTATTTAACCGTGTAGCTTCAATCTGTGCAGTCGAGGCTAGACTGTCAGCTGGAATTGAAGACCAGAAAGATGAGAGACGCCTTTTCCACTAATCAAAATGCAAATATCTGTCTCCCGATCGGCATATCAAAACAGAGAGGCTCTAAATTGAAACAAGATGAATGTACAGGTTAGGTATTTTCATGCTCGCAACATTAGGCTGCTTTGAGATTAAAAATAAAGATATGAAAGCATATAAATTAATAAAAAGCATATACAAAATTGAAAAAAAAGGAATGGTAAGAGGTGATGTAAGGGGTTAATAAAGATAGTGCAAAGCAGCAGAACAAACGTGTCAGAAGCTTTTAGTGGCAGGGTAAAGCCAATAACCACAGTATTCACTTCAGAGACACCTGGTAAAGACTTGATTATATGGTGTGGAGACAAACGGAGAACTCACCTCCTGATATGTAGCTGTCAGTCACAAGAAGCTCCTCACAAGCAGGCAGGAAGAAACCGCATGATCGTACTGAATCAAGATTGTGTGTAAATTACCATTTTTATTTTATTTTATTTTATTTATTAAATTAAACAAATACCGTATTTTTTGGACTATAAGGTGCACTTAAAATCCTTTAATTTTCTCAGAAATCGACGGTGAGCCTTATAATCCGGTGCACCTTGTGCATTAATGGTGTTTGTGCTTACTGACCTCGAACCGATTTTATCTGTTACAAATGAACAATGTTGAGAGTTATTGTAAATGAGTTGAATAAAGTTTGACTTATCTGACTGTTTTGTTTCGCTTAATGCGCCTTATGTATGAAAACAGACCCGTTCATTGATGTTGCACATTATAATCTGGTGCGCCTTATAGTCTGAAAAATACGGTATTAAGAATTAGGTGGAAAGGTGCAGAGGCTTCCATTTCAGCCATTTGGATTAAAATGTAAATGTCCTCAAGAAACAAAAGTCAATTTCCCTTCTGCATATTTACCATTTAGGAATGACCCCAGAGGATTACCACAGACTGATGCTTCATTACATTTACCCTCAGCATCTTGGACCACAGTGCCAAATATTAATGAAAAGTAGATAAGTTGCGTATCCTGTGAAAATGCAGTGTGAATGTATATGAACTAGCTGAAAACAGCTGAAATTACTGTAGTTTAAAAGCATGCCGATCTTTAGCTGGGAAAAAAAAAAGAACAAACCTAAATTTGCAGATGAAAGCAGAAAGAATGAATATTTGCCGAATCAGATTTAAATAAGCAGAAATGAGCACAGAAATTATGAAATTAGCTATAAAAAGCTGAAATTAGCTGAAACTGAAATGAAAAAAAAAAAGCTGAAAAGTAGCTGAATGGGCAGAAAAAACCAAAAGGAAGTGGAAAGTGCTGAAATGAGTTTTAAAAAAAATGTGGAATTAGCAGAATAACTAAAAATAGCACAACAGCTAAATAGTAGCTGAAATAACTGAAACTATAAGCTGAAAGGAGCATAACAAGCTGAAATATGTAGGAATCAGTTAATAGGCTGAAAGTAGCAAACTTACCACAAAAAAACTTGAATTTGTCTGAAAACAGCTGAAATTAGCTAAAAAAAAGTAGCTGAAAAGGTAAAACAAGCTTAAATTAGCAGACAAAAGTAGAAAGAATGTTTGCCCAATTAGGTGGAAAGAAGCAAATATGCGAACAAAAGAAAAAGAAAATTCTGAAAAAAAAAAAAACTAATTAGCAAAAAAAAAAAAAAGCTGAAGGAAAAAAAAAGCTGAAAAAAATAAAAAATAAAAAAACGCAGAAAGAAGCTTAACTTACCAGAAGGAATGGATAGAGTACATTTGCTGAATTAGGCTGAAAAAAGTTGAAATGAGTGCATAAAATGTGGAATTAGCTGAAAAAGTTACAATTAACATAGAATAGCTAAATAGTAGCTGAAATAGCAGAAAAAGTTTAGGCTTGCTGAACTGAGCTGAAAGGAGCAGGAAGACGTTAAAAGACACATCAAAGTTAATGCTCAGTAATCCAGGTAAAAAAAAAAAAAAATCCAACAAAGTTAAATCAAGTCCTCTGGACTGTTTCTTTGTGTTGAAACATTTCGTTTCGAGAAGTTTCGTCCAGTTAGAGAAAGCACAAAAATTTTTTAGTTTGCATAAATAATCTAAAAATATAAAAAACACCAAAAAAAAAAAAAAAAAAAAAAAGGGCTGAAAGTAAGTTTAAATTTGCACAAGGAAGCTGAAAGACCCTTAACCGGAACAAAATGTGAAAGGAGCAGTAAAAGGTTGTAAACAGATCTAAAGATATGAAGGATGTAAAATGAGCTCAATTAATTTCCTGTGGGGAAAAAAAGGTGGCAAAAAAGGCTATAAATATTTCAAAAAGCTAAAGTTGTACCAAAACCAGAAGTCATAGCACCCTTCCCCTGAAAGAGCTGAAAGTTTTGATAGATTTGTTGAAACAGCACAAAAATAATGAAATGAGAAAGATGCTGAAAAATGTATAAGAGAAAAACGGATCGCAATTGTGTGAATGCTTCATAAGCACTCACACAATTATTACTACGAATGCTCACCTCGTGATGATGCCACACGAGAAGCAACATGTGTATCTGTAATCATTAAGACCCTCAGGAGCGCATGAATGGGAGGACAAAATTGCAAGGCAACATATTGGTTTGGACCAAAGTGGAGGATTGAACTGTGCATTGATTGACACCTCAGTCCCAAGAGCTGCACTGCAAGCACCTCTCAGAATACTAATGCCAGCTAATCCTAGGATATATGAACACTTTAACCAACCAGCAATAACATTTGTACCTTTATGACAAACTAGTAAAGCTTTTATTCTGGCTAATTTATTATTTAGGAAAACCTGCCTGTGGAAAGCTAGTGGGGCATTAATGAAACAGTTGAATTCAAATAATTCAGGATTTTCTACATTTATACTTTTGAAGATTTGAATACCTGAAAATGTTTAGAAACCCTTTTTTTTTGGTAGTATTTTTGTGTACCTGTAATTTAAAATTAGATTTTTCAAAATAGAATAAGGGGTCTCTTGAACCTGCCGCTTCTCAGCAAGGTCGCCATATTGAATCCTGGTAGAGTGGTCATTTCTAATCCGAACCCGGAGCCCGGCTCCGCTCGACCCAGATTTGGACTGGGCTGGGCCATGACAATGTGTGGGCTGGGTTGGTGCTGGGTCAGCGGACGCATGGAGCTGACAATCCAGTTATATGCCGACATGGCTTGCCATGCTACACCTGCTGCACGCGACCATTCGATGGCACGCTGACCGACCTTGAAAGAGGTAAACACTTCAGATGGACTACTGACAGCGATCCATCAGCCCAAAGGGACGTTCATTCAGCTGCTGCACTCAGCAGATCATAAAATATCCAACATGTCAGAGCATGGTCCATGTCTGAATACAGGCAGAAGCAGGAGAAGCATTTAATGCGCATTGATGGCTCCTCAGCTCCGATCTTCTGCCTCCTTTACTCAGCCACGTGTGCCCGCCAACAGTTAATAGTCGGTGGTATAAACAGTCAAAGCTTAATTAAAAATGTTGGGTTTTTTCGTGTTTGGTCCTGTAATTACTGTTAATTTGTCTGATCAGGTGGGGTTCAGAAATAATGGCTATGGGCTGGGGCCGGGTCGGATTTTTTGGACTCGAATGCAACTCTAAATCCCAGCCAGGGCCCATTGTGGGTGGAGTTTGCATGTTCTCTCCATTCATGTGTGGGTTTCCTCTGGGTGCTTCGGTCTCCTACCACTAACCAAAAACATGCATGTTAGACTGATTGGTAACCCCAAATTGTCCCTAGGCATGAATGAGAGAGTGAATGTTTGTTTGTCTTGTTTGTCTCTGTTTCCCTGTGATGGACTTGAGACCTGTCCAGGGTGTACCCTACCTCTCGTGATAGCTGGACATGGGCACCGTTGACCCCGGCTCGAAAGAAGTGGGTACAGATAATGGATGGATAATATAGAATAAGGTAGTAGACTATTTTGGCACATGCCTGGTTTGCTTCCTAAGCTAGGATTCAAATAAAAATGGATTTTTTTCTTTCCACATTCATGGTTTACTTGAATCCTGTCATTGTTAAACTTCAGTTTTGTTTTAGAAATAAAAAAGAAAAAACATTCAGAAAGAATCATGGAGTGGAAAAAATTTTGCTGCAAATATTTTGGTATTGTGTTGAGCCATGCTCAGAATGCTTTTCATTTGTATCTTCAAATGGTGTTAACGCAGTTACTGTCACTATGCCTGAAAGTCCCACGTTTCAAAACAGTAGACTTTGATAGATATGCTTTTACATCAAATAGGGTGCTCACTCACACCTGATCATCATCCAATTGATTGAAAACACCTGATGCTAATTTCACCTTAAAATTAACTTCTAATCCCAGAGTTTCACATATTTGCCGCTCACTAGTTCCAGTATGTAATATTTGATAGTTTTCCTCAATAAATAAATGAACAAGTTGTGTAATTTGTTTAAATTGGTTCTTTTTTTTTATCTACTTTTAGGATTTATGTGAAAATCTGATGATATTGTAGGTCATATTTGTGCAGACATATGGAAAATTCTAAAGGCTTCACAAACTTTTAAGCACCACTTTATACCAGAAAGTAGAAATGTATTCTACTTCTGTCCAATAAACCAGTGATTTGAGTGTAGTTAAAAATATGCAGGTAAACTGTATGGGTTCATGTAAATAGAAACAAATACTTGGATTTAAAAAACAACAACATTTGCTTATATGTTCTACCTGTCTGCAGTTTGCCAGTCTTTAATGTGTAGTTTCTTCTCCCATTCACCTCACTTACTTTTGTTATCAGAGTCTGAGGCTTCTGATTTCAAGGAGCAACACAGAGCAGGTAATGGAGAAAAACCCCAGAGCAAAGCAGCAGCACAAGTGTTGTCGTGCTGTTCATGAGTGTGACAGAAAGTTACAACCCTGTGCCAGATTACATGTGATGCACTGGTAGTTTGTGAAAAACAAATTTCTTGCTGAAGCTTGAACAGACTGGATGTATGTAATTGTGAACTGTTAGAGGTTTACATTCTCTCATCATGGACATGGATCTCTTATTACTTTCAGGCTACTATTTGTTTCTCATTAGCTTTCATGACCGACAACAACTGGTAAAAATGTATGTTTGACAGCACTTCTTGGACTTACCAAAACTCATCTATCAGTCTCAGATAAAGGAATTACCAGGAAGAACCCAGGCTCAAGTCTGCTATAAACAGGAAACTGCTGGAACACCAGGGTCACTTTCCACAGTGAGGCAGGTCTTTACGTTGCAATGAACTGAAAAGGCATTGATCCAAAAACAAGCTCCTGCACTTAAAGGGACACCTACAGGTACATTTTCTGGTCAGATGAGACAAACATGGAGCCATTTTGCCATAATGACATGAGGTATGTTTGTATGAATCAAGCTGAGGCTTTCTAACCTAAGAACTAGACCACCTGTCAAGCACGGTGGTGGCAGCATCATTTTGTAGTACTGGTGCATTGATGGAATGTTAAATGAGGACTGCTCCCAAATTCTTAAACACAACTTCTAATCAAGAGCTAAATGGTTGAAACTTGTACACAGTTGAGTGATGCAACAGGACATTGATCCCATATGCACATCAGATCTAGTTCCTAGTTGGATAAAGCAGCAAAACTGGTTTCGGGGCGGCGATGATGTAGAGGTAGGGCAGCCGACTTGGGAACAAAAAGTCTTTGTTGGACTCCAAGTCATTGCCACATGTCGTAGTGTCTCCGAGCAAGACACACAATTCCCAATTGCTCCCAGGGAGCTTACATAGCTGCCCACTGGTCCACCTGGGTGTATCTCATGTGTGATGGGTTGAATGCAGAAAACTATTTTCGCCATTGTATGGGAACATACAATGATGACAATCTCAGACTTCACTTTCCTTCTGATTTGATGAAGCAGGTGAATTTTAAGCTTATGTACTGGCCTTCCAAAAGCCTTGATCACAACTTCATTGAAAATTTGTGGACAGTGGTTAAAGTCTGCTGTGTTTTAGAAATCTAATGAATTTAAGTTAACTCTACCAATTCTGCCAAGACGAGTGATCAAATAGCCAGACAGACTTATACCAGGAGCTTGTTGCTGTGAGTCTGCATCTATCTTTCCTCACTCGCTCTGGTATGAGGTGGACACTTTCTCCTCCCTCTCCTGTTATCCTCCTGCTTTTTTGCTCTCTGTCTGCATATCGGAGCTCCTATTTTTACACATCTCCCGAAATGAAAACTACTGTTATGGATCTGATCAATTGAACTTTCAACATAATTGACAAAATCTTTTCAACAAAGTGACAGGGTCCTGGAGAGCCCTCATGTTCCGCAGAGAATCTCAGGAGGACTCTGAAGACGTACACAATTGGATTATGATAACAGGTTTCCTGCTTTTTGGAATCGGCTGGTTCCTGGCCTATCAACATACAAGAAGACAGCTGTAGCTAATTTGGCCCGCGTCAGGCTACCTGCTTGTGAAGGTTTGGTTCGTGCTTTGAGGACTCAAAATCAGCTGATTTATGAGCTAAATCGTAAGATGGAATTGATTTGTGAGAATCGAAGGCCACCTGCGGCTTTAGCGCGGACCAGTAGAATGCACCCTAATCTGGCCATTTTGGATCTTGAAAGTAGTTCAAAGTTCATAGTTGACAAGGCAAATAGTCTGCCTGAAAGGAAATCAACAATTGTGGCTTATCTGAATCTGACTCCCTCGGTTGGCCTCAAAAACAATCCGACATTAATTTATCCTGGGAAATATGTAAACTAAGGAAAAGCAAAGCTTCGTCTATCCCCATCCCAAGAACTTATGTGGAGGCTTATCAGAACTGTGACGGCTGACCATCATCTTATCAGGACTATTGTCTATCTGGAAGTGCTTCATGGACCGCCTTGCCGTCAAATGCATATGTAACATGTTCATAAATGTGCTTACAGGCAGTTTTTTATGTCTTAAATTGCATTCTGTTAGGACAAGGTGTGAAGAGATCCTTTTTGTAATGCCACTATCCTCTCCACATGGCTTTGTTCCCTTTGCTATCTAAAAAAAGTATTCTGAAAAGAATAAGAGGCCGCGCTATCATAGCAGCAGCTTCGTGCACTCTGCCCATCTTTTGGACGACTGTGCGGACATATTCTCGCTGTATCTCTGTACAATGATAATAAAGCTTATTCTGATTCAGATTCTGATAAAAGCCGCAATCAATTCAAACTCGTGATTCTACTTTGTGTTTTAAATTTTGTTTAAAGTTGTATGTTCTTTACTGTTTTATATCCTCATTCCATACCAAACAATTATGGTTCAGATAATTTAAATAAAGCCCCAAGATTATGATAATGGTAATGGTGATGATGTGTGCATGTAAATTTTTGCCCTCAACAGTATATTATTGTGCTCCATGTTTGTTTGTGTGACTTTAAGAGTGTTCTCTGATGTTTTATTACAGCTTAATATCGAGCTTTTATTAAATTTAATCTGCCATAGCAATAAAAAGCTAATTAGGACAGAAGAAAAATACTCCTGCTCCGAAGGAAGACTTGCACCCACGTTAGATTTTTCAAGCCTTCCCTTCAATAGAGCTCTTTATTTTCATTCGCTCAGTCTTTTTTTTTTTTTTTTGGTCAAACTAATCTCATGAAGTGGCATGACTGCTTTAATGGGGAACATCCTAAAAAAAGGAAAAATCAAGAGTATCAGTTTAAGAAGTGCTCATCCTTATCCTCGCGCCAGCCTGAAAAGCTGAGGGCCAATAGATCAAGAAGATCTCTCCATTCACGCCCTATTTTTGTCCCCCATCTTTTTCTTATGGACCAATTGTTTGGGCTCTCTCTCTTGACCTTCAGTAATGTATCCACGCTTAACATTTAAATAGCAGACACAGGAGGGAGTGCTGTGACTGAAATCAAATTCTCAAGATGAATGTCTTCCTAATTTAGTCCAAGTTCTGGAGTGGAATCACAGGCGCCATCGATTATATTGGGCTAATTAGCATAAAAACACATTTTCTGTAAATGGAATATTCAAAGACTCCGTATGGGTTTATGTTCTGCATGGTGAGTTCTTGGGCCGGTATTTGGACTACAAAATGCTGGATCAAAGGCTTGGAGAGAGGAGTGGTTCTGGCACAGGGACAGGTCAGATGGAGGCACGTCTTCTCCTCCTGTCTGGCCACAGTGCTACAATGGGCCAGGTCATTAGAAAGTAGGAACATATGCCAGTCTGGATGCAAGGTGCGCTGTCCAATTAGTAGCCTGGAAGATGTCCTCTGAAGCCAAACATGGGAAGTGGCAAACAAGTACAGAATAATCAAATTCACATTGAGCACATATGGTTTGGGGCATCTGCAATTCTAAGTTTCCAGTTTTGCATTGTGCTTTAAATGTTTATTTATTTATTTTTTTAGGAAGCCAATACTGTTCTCCTACTTTCCACAAGCGTGTTCAGATACAAGAACACAACTGCTCGCTGTGTGTATCATTAATCTTTTAAACTCCTGTCAAGTTACACCAATATTTCCCCCGCACAAAAGAGAGTGCGTTGCCTTTCGGAGACATGTGAAACCTCAGAAGAAAATCTTTTTTGTGAGTTATTTATTCACTTCTTTCCCTCGCCCACACAATCCTGGCAGTTTTCATCTGCTTCACAGGTACTGATATCCAAGATTCGATGGATGTTGGACTTTTTTTAATATATATATTATTTGCTTTCAGAGAGAAAGGCAAGAACAGGGTTTAGCAAGTTCCACAGTCATATCCAGCCCATCCCAAGTTTGCTTTAAACATCATAGGCAAATATTTTTGTGTACCACAGTAACAATAAATAAATCTTGACAAGCTCAAGTTTACTTTTTTGTAAATGGAAGATACAGATCAACTAGTGAGACACACACAAACTATACTGTATATACTGTATGTGTGTATATATACAGTATATCATCATCTTTACCTGCTTCTTTCTTTGAGTCGCAGGAGTTACTAGAGCCCATGTCCAGCCATCACTTTGAGAGAAGCAGGGTACACCCTGGACAGGTCACAAATCCATCACAGAGACACATAGAGACAAACAAGACAAACAACCAATCTCTCACTCACACCTAGGGACAATTTAGAGTTACCAATCAGCCTAACGTGTATGTTTTTGGTCTGTGGGAGGAAACCAGAAAACCCATGCATGCCCAAAGAGAACATGCAAACTCCACCCAAAAAGGTCCCTGGCTGGGATCTGAACCTGTGACCTTCTCACTGAGAGGCAACAGTTCTACCAACTGTGCCACCATACCATCTGTATCTGTCTGTCTGTCCATCCATCTTATCCATCCATCCATATATATATGTACACACACAGTAAAAGAAAGAAAGAGATAGATATATCCATGGTCATCTATTGTGATAATTATGTAATATTATAAAAAAAACTGATATATTTCACTAATTTTTTTCTATAAAGGGGGAGTTGTGGTGCAGAGATTAGAGAAGGCAAGAGGTTTTCAAATACCCAACTTGATAACAACAATTTCGGTGGGAAAGATGAAGCACCAAGATCCAAGATGGCAGCGCTCAACCAAGTCACAGCGTCACAGGCTCCCGGTGAACTTGATCTTCTTATGTTCCCGTTGTTTTTGTTTTAACCTTTTTTTGCACTTACAATGCACATCCACTGTACGGGTATGTCTGCGACACACTTGTGGAGTTTTCCGTGTTGCTGCCTTGCCATCGTGCCATCTTGCCATCGTGGTTCAGTCCTTCCAGCCTCGGGCTCAGGCCTGTCATGGCGGCTGGCTCCATGATCCTCCATTTGCCTGTACGGACCAAACTCTACGGACCCGTTCGGTTCCATGGAGAAACCTGGATGTTCTCAGTCTGCCAGACCCAGTTCTGGAGGGCTGCCTGGGAGGGCAGCTGTTGCGATCATTAGTACCATCGAGCTGCTGACGGGACCTGCTAATACTGCTAATAAGATCCTCCATCTGCCTGATAGGACCGTACTCTGCTGACCCTGCTTGCTTTCTCAGGGGAACCTTGGATGTTCTCTATCTGCAGGATCCTGGTTCTTGAGGGCAGTCTGGGAGGCAGCTGTTGCGGTCCTTATTATCATCATCTCACCTCCTTCTACAGGTGTGCAGTGGAGAGCATCCTGTGCGCCAGCATCAACGTGTGGCATGGAGGCTGCACAGCTGCAGAAAGAAAAGCTTTGCAGAGAGTGGTGAAGGCTGCACAG
>JAVCKU010000161.1:11013679-11027053 GCA_032273985.1 Hypsolebias coamazonicus | reverse complement strand
GTGTGTGTGTGTGTGTGTGTGTGTGTGTGTGTGTGTGTGTGTGTGTGTGTGTGTGTGTGTTTGTGTGTGTGTGTGTGAGGGTGAGTGGGGCGTGAGGTAAAATACGTTAGTCACAAATGACTACATAATAGAAGTGGCCAGTTCCTGACTCACCCAGGTTTAAGATCCAAATCCTCACATTGAATCAGGAACCATGAATCCAAGGTCTAAATTAAAATGGATCCTCCATGGACTCTGGTAGACAATCATTAACTCCACAAGTTGACAAATTTACAAACAACACACCCCCCCACCCCCCCAGCAGAATCACTGATAATCCTGCAGACTCAGGTTGCTACTATACGTTGACCAGTGGTATGCTGATGTCCCCGTTGCCTTGGCCACCATAGATTAATCTTTGGCCACACCAAATCATTTGAAGAAACCATAACTTTTAAGCAATATAAAGACTACAAAATAATACATTTATACATATCTGGTGGCAGCCATCTTGGATTTTGACATGACAATCCAATTTTTTTTAACTGTGACTTTTCAATGGTGACCTTTCCCCACCAAAATGGGGGCCGAGATGGGGTAGAGGTAGGGCAGACAACCTGGGATTAGAAAGTTGCGGTTCAACTCCCATCCATTCCCAAATGTGGTGTCTCTTAGCAAGACAGCCAATCCGCAGTTGCTCACCGGGTACCTACATGGCTGCCCACTGCTCCACCTGGGTGTATCAAACGTGTGATGTGTCAAATGCCAAGAACTAATTTGCCATTGTGTGGGAACATATGATAGTCTCAGACTTCCTTTCCTACACTTCCTTGATTTTTTAGCATTTGGCATTTGTTTAGTGTATGTCTTAGATCCTTTTTACATACAGTTTTTTTTATACTTTATGCTTTTGCTATTGTTGGATGTAACTGGGACCCCATGTGCATAATTTCGTTCCACATTATGTATCACGTGTGGTGAAATGACAATAAACCAACTTGGACTACACCCAGATGCAGCAACACAGCAAGTGTGTTAATGTATGAAAACTACAGTATTGTTTTCAAGTTATCCAGCTCAAAGGATGGACAGAAATGGCAGTAGTTTGACATGTCAACCCATTTTTAAGGAAAACGTTCTTATGCCTAGATGCAGCCACATACTAACATGGAAGTTGATACCTCACTTATTTTTCAAGTTATCATTCTCACAACATGAATGGATGGACAAAGGGAATTTTTAATACCTCCTCTTGGCTCCATGATAGGAGACAGAAACCCTCCCAAAATGCTGCGTACTCATCGTGAATGACTCACGTGAACCAGGTTACTTTAGTGAGTCATTCAAATTAACAGGATCCATAAAGTGAACTGCGTTTTCCAGCTCTACTAAATGATTTTTTATTCCATATTTGTACTCGCTATAAAAATAAATGATTGATTTGGTCCATCCATCAATGCATTATCTCTACCCACTTCTTCCTTTTCAGGTTGTGGGAGTCACTGGTGCCCATGTCCAGCCATCACTGTGCGATAGGCGGGGTATACCCTGGACTGGCTCCAGTCCATCGCAGGGACACAGAGACAAACAACCATTCACTCTCTCACTCACACCTAGGAACAATATTAAAGTTACTAATTAGTTAGTCAAACATGTTTTTGATTTATAGGAGGAAACCTGATTTGCCTTTCAGTGAGCTACAGAATATAGTAATTAAACTAAGAAGATGAGAAGGGGGGAAAAAAGAGGTCAACATACAACAATGTCCTTGATACCTTTGTAAAAAATATTATGTTCTGCAGCCTTTACTGAAGAAATTCCACACTTTAGCGGTGGGAAAAACAAAAAACAATACAAAGAAACTACAAAAAAAACGTTATGGCTAGGAGCACTACAGCTTCATCTGGACACTGATGACCTAGGCTGAGCCAAGGCCCAGTGAGATCCAACACTTCAGGAAAGATGGATTTGGTTGCCCCGACTGAGCTCAGATTATCTCTCGGACACATGAACCAAAAGAAAGGGAGCCACTGAACATCAGTGTGGCAAAAAATGAGGGAGTGAGGTACTATTTCTTTTGTAATTCACAAGAGGTGGCCTGAATCTGCCTGTGATACACAAGTGAGCGTCATATAGTGAAAGTAAACTCTTTGATTCAGTGGATCCCCTTCCTTCTGCCTTGCTGATATGTAGGCCAAAGTTTTTAACTCAACAGGTAGTGTGTAGCTGCAAAAGAAAAAGGAAGGCGATTAGAAGCAGAAAGAAATCATCTGGAAAGTGGAGACTCTGAGCTATGCTACCTTTAGTGGGGAGTCGAATCTGAATTCATGATCTTTGCCAATGGGCACCGTTGGCCCTGGAGAGGTTTCTTGAGATATTTCAAGGTCCCTTTCCTCATTTCTTGTCTTGTATCAACATTCTATGTTCTGTATATTATATTTCCTTCAAGGACAAAGTATCCCTCTAAACCTAACTCTGTCTTGAGTCTTTCATACTAATCAAAAGCAAATAACTGTTTTTACATTCTGAGCTAAACATAAGATAGGAGGATAAGTGACCAGATCCCAACAAACCAACTGTGGGATGGAAAATGTGGCCAACACAAAGTGTTCCTGGCAGCACTCAAAAGGCTACAGCTTCCTGCTACTGTCACTGTCTAACCTTTGAATTCTACGTACCGTACTTGCCTCCGTACACATCGCACCGCTGTATAAGTTGCATCAGTCCAAATATGTTTAAAGTGGGGAAAAAACATAAATACTTCGTTTTGCTGTATAAGTCAGCATCTATTATGCATCACCGCTTATGTGTCACGTTTGTTATGCATCGTCGCTGACAGCTGGAAACACGGGCCAGTTTTGTACCAAAAATTGATTGGCTACCAAATGGTGACAGCGGGAGTGTGCATGGGAGGATTTTAACAAGAATTTAACAAGATTAACACAATTTGTTTGCTCAAAATTATAGCAAAGGTGTGTCTCAGTTTAACTTTTCCTTTAATAATTGCACTTTAATGGTCAAATCAGCTGCATTTCCCCATGGTGTTGGGTGCGGCAAAATGCAGCTGATTTTGACGTTTGCTCCAGGAGCTCCAGAGCGAGATGAAGGTGGCTTTTATGGCAAGCCAAGTGTCTCATTAATAGCCACTTTTACCTATTAATGAGACACTTAGCTTGCCATATTTGTCGAGGGCCCTCTAGAGGCTGAAAATAGTAGTGTTCAATAATTTCCATGTCAAAATGAATGATATCGTCAGATCTCTGCCAAAAATTGGGTTATAAAAATGGGGGGGGGGGACGCAACTTAGTCGCTTCAGTGTGTAAGTCACAGGACTTGTAAATTTATGAAAAAAGGTGCAACGTATACAGCAAAAAATACGGTAAATAGCACCCTTAGACAAAACTGATGGCAATTTGAAAGGTGTATAGTATGGCATTTGCATATTCTTTTTTTGCACTTGTAATTCAAGATTGTTGCAGCAGCTAGCTGTAGCGCTTCCAGTGCAGCTTGGGGCATTTAAGCAGGAGTATTGACATTTTTCTGCTGGAAAAATTCTGTAATCTGGCAATAATTAATAAATGATGTTTGTTCATATTTTGACTGTAGAAGCTCGCTTTAAAATATCTTAACCTTTCCTTTTAAATGCAGCTCCTTTATTAGACTCAACCTTGATTTTGTCTAGAAAGCATCTCCTGAGGGGGGTTAACTATAGTAAAATTGAGAGTTTTAAAGGTGGGACATCATCCAGGTTTGTGGAATGGGACAAAACTGAGGTGACTCTACTGGAAGATAAGTCAAATGTTACTGAATATCTCAGTAAATTCAGTGGAAAAACTATTTGTGTGACTTATTTACAGTTCAGTGGCTCATTTGGCTTCAGAAAAGACACCATGAAGTAGCAGATGCAATGAAACATTATCTGATGGAGCAGCACAATGAACAGCACATTTAATAATTCTGCATTATGCACAGATGGAGAAAAATATATTTTCTGACTTGCAAATTCAACCTTAATTCTCTCCAATAACCCCACCATTGTATAACATTAATCATTAGCTTCCTTCTTTTATGACACTGATTTAAACCTGTTCACATCAGAGACGACTGTCTGCAGACAAGACAGGATTTCAACGTAAAAAATAACAAACACTTTTTCTCCTTCAAACCTACACATTCATGTATATTGCCTGCTTAAAAGTTTTAATAAAAACTTGCACTTTCATTTAGAGTTTAAATGTGTGTTGGAATGATTCTCTGGAACGACTACACCAAATTTTAGCCCAATGTCTGCAAAACTGACTTTTGACACCATTCATGTGGTTTTTTAAAATAGATTTGCTATGGCATCTATCTTGAAGTGGGTTGATAACAAATCTTAATCAATTTCTGATAGCTTCATTAAAGTTCATTCAGTGGTTCATGAGATATTTTGCTAACAGACAGGGTTGAGCACCACATTTAATTCCAATGTTTTTATATAAGCATCTTGAACTATCTGTTGGCACTCAAAGTATGCCATGAAAACAACTTTACGCTACTTCCACACCAAACTGCAGCTCGACTTCTGTAAAACTGACTCGAGTTAAAGCCACTTTTGTGTTTGCTAAGACTGACTCGCAGTGGCAGCTGTATTAAACCACATTGATTTCAAAAAGGTAATCAGTTGCAGATGTGCTTTAAGTGATTACTTTCGGAGAGCTTCATCAAAATCAGTTCTATAAGTCATGAGATATTTTGCTGACAAACACACACACACTCAGCCAGTGCACGTATTGAGATATATACATATCAATGCATTCTAACGTGAATGAAGTTGTAAAAGATCTCCCTCCTTGCAGCAGTATGTCACCTTGCTCTGGACAGTTGGGATTTATTACTGTTTGGACTTTTGACACTTAAACCTGGCTCCATGGCTTGGCTTGTCATGTTCTCCATCCAGGTTTGACTCTCCTTCCTGCAGGCTCGCAGTTGTCAAAAACAATGTCGACTACGGTTTCTCAAAGCACCCAAACCGTAATTAAATCTGCTTTTGAAATGCCAGCGTTTGGGCTGGCACCTACTCAATATGGGTTGGTAATTAGATTCTTCCAATTTATTCATCTCAAAATGATAATTGTTCACCTCGACATCATTCAACTATGTGTGATCCGCTGCTGCAGAGCGCGCTAATTGTTTTCACCCAGTGGGACTGGGAGTGAGGTAATCTGGAAACAAAAAGGGAAATGGTAACTAAGTTGAGGAGAGCTTAAAACACATTTATATACATTATTTTATTATTTTCTACAATTTTACACCTATATTGTTAAAAGGATACAAGGATTTTTATTGTCATTCACATCACATGCGGTACATGAGGTGGAACGAAACTATGTACACAGGGTTCCAGTTTTATCCAACAAAAATACAAATTGTAAAGAAAAACAGTAGTAAGATCCGAGTCATAAACTAAGAATACACTAAGCACTAATAGTACAAAAACAATGTGCCAAAACAACAGCAGCACAAACATGAGTCTGTATGAGCAGATGAGGATGAATGAACACAGCAACATGAAATAATCAGCAGCATGAGATCAGCATCATGGATAGTCAGCAGCACATATTAACAACCAAGTGGCATTACAATTTTTTCACAGTGATTTTTCACAGGAATTTTCAAAGTGATTTTCATGGTTAGAGATTCATGAGTATAACAGCCTCAGGGTAGAAGCTGTTCCTCAGCCTGGTGGTTCGGCACTTAATGCTGCTCAGCCTTCTGCCTGAGGGAAAATGTTGTTTGCCAACAAGTTGCAACCCAGTGAAATACTACTGTTGTGACAATAACAATACAAGGAAGACAAGAAGAGCCAGCTTAAGTTTTACTAAATTATTCCAAAAATAAAGTCAAGCAGAACATTCTAGGGATGAGATGGATCCAGCAGTAGAATCTGTCTGACCTCAGATTGTCAGCGTGCTCATTTGAACAACGTAAGACATAACATTGCTGCCAGTCTCGTTATAACTAGAAGGATGGATCATTTTGAGGTCATCGTGATATAACGTTGAACAGTGAATAGACGTGCACTATACAGGATGATTCTGGTAAACCCACTGAGAACTCTGAAAACTTATCAGTAATTTGTCAATTATTTTCTCCCCCCAGAACTACCTTTAGGCCACAGTGTCTCAGAGAAACCTACCTGGAGTCAGAACGTCTGCCAGCATTGTAAAAACATGTTTGTTGGTGAAGATTTGTTTTTGCAATGTTGCATTAACTCAGTTCAACCACTGCCTTAGAGATTACTAATATAGTTATCCTTGTTGCTACTCTTAGGGGGAGATCCAGATTGTAAGACAGTCTGAAACATCTAAAACCGTATAATGACTCTACTAATAAATGTCCCAGCTGTCAGTCTTTGAATACTTGTTAATGGTCCACCATGATGGACTGAAGAGGGGAAATTAGAAATACCATCTGTTCATCTATGTGTGCATGTTGTGAACATGATATTTTGAACAAGTAGTGAGGTACAGACTTTCAAGATGGCCACCTCAATGTTGAAGGGTGACAGCTACAATCTGAAAGTCCAACTTCCATCACCTTTCTTCTATAAAGCCCAACAATACTTTGGGACTTTCTTTATTAATTATCTTTGTTGACAAGATGTCAACATTCTGATGCAAAAACTGTATACAAAGTGTGAATTAGCCAAGTTTCAAAGAAATCTTATAGCTACTGCAAGATGCTCTTTAGGGTCACCATGGTAACTACACATTTGTTTCTGTCACTTCTTGACAGCACTCTTAATAAGACAGGCACACAAAAACAAAGTACAGTAATCTTTAATCAAACAGTCACTTAATGACACTATACATTGTTTTAAAAATAATAGGAGAAATAAAAGCATCTGGTTGCTTTATCATTTTTGTTTAAAGTGTTTAATGTAGGAAATATAAAGAGTTAAAAGGACTATACTTACAGTTTTGAAAATAAAATTCTTAGGTTAAATACAGCAGAAGTCTGTTGGGATGTGCATGTGCTGACCAAATTTGAGAGAAAAATGCAAATCCTATAACAATGAGCTCTACACTGAGTAAAAAATACAACAATTAATACATTTTCATGTATAAAGAAGCAATATGCCGGCATCCGCCATTCCTGAGAAGTTTAAATAGTAAATGTTTTTTAGTTACCTTGATGTGTTTTTCTGGACTGGATATGAACTGGGAATACAATTAAACCTTAACGTTTTCGGTGCAAGATATTCAGCTGGGTCGGAGTTGCACTGTGTAGAAGAATAAGAGCAGAGGTAGGTATTATTTTTTTGTTTGTTGTTGTTTTTCCCCTGTCCAACTGGCACAAAGTGACAGATCCTGGTGAGCAAAGGGAGCAATTTTAACCGCCACCAAGCACAATGGTGGAGCCAGGGAGTGGTCAATGGTGACCGTGGCCACCATCGATTCGGCCTCCCCACCCCAATCATTTGAAGAAACTGTACTTTTCAAGAACGTAAAAACTAGAAAGCATAGTTTCCCTAAATGATTGGTGGCCAGTTTTCTGTTTCACACACAAACAAACAAATAGTACATACATGCACACACACACACAAAATGTGTGTGTGCATGTATGTACTGTTTGTTTGACCTTTGCCACCCCCCGCCCCACACACACACACACACACACATCACAGCCCGTCAGGCTCGCACTGAACGCACAGAGTCAGACCATTGATATTCAGCGCGTGAGGAAGCGTTCAGATCCGGATAAATCCACAGACTTTACTGACTTAATGTAGGTGCGTCTCTGCAGCTCCACTGGAAGGTAACGCAGTTCTCATGATTTAAAGCCTTCTTTGAGCTGTCACCTCTCGACCTCAGGGTAAGCAGCAGAGAGCCGTCTGTGGGTTTAATGCAATACCTTGTGTTTCACTGTGAACTCTGCTTCTCACACTAAAGCGGACCGACTGATTAAGCCGGCAGAGGTTATCTGAATACCAGAACAATGGGCACAAAATGAATAACTCTCTTGTTTCCTTGACAGTTGGTCCCACATTTAGATCTGAACCAGTGCATGTAAACTTTTAATGGACTGCTGTTTTTATACCAACAAACAAGGAAAGTTAGATCAGAGACGATATCTGAACTAAACTCTGCCTGGGCTGAAGATGTTGGGTAACTTTGTTAGTACAGTAGTTTTGGTTTTGACAGTGAAAGCAGAGTTTATTTTTTAATTTAAATTTTTTTTTTTTTGGTTTGACACATTAGATGCATCTTTATTTCTTGTGTTTGTTTGGCTTGATTGGTGTTAGTTTTATTTATAGTAAATTACTTAACACAATCCTCAATGCTAAGGATTAAAAGTATTAAAAGTTAAATATATTTCAATATTAAAAGTATTGCAGTACCACAAATATCCCAACTACATTTGGACATAATACTCTACGATTTAATCGAACTTTGAATTAACTTTGATAATGAAGTTAATGTTTCTGCAGAGAAAAAGTATTTTTTATCTGTTGTCTTTCAGTGTGCAATAATGTTAGGACTACTTAGAGGAAAGAAAATACTGAGTAGAAAGACAATTTATTTGTTTGTTTTTGGAGTTTTAAGATTGGAGTCAAAATGTTGGAAAATGTCTAAATAACATTTCAAAAGTAAAGTTAAAATGGTGAAAATAAAGTTATTTTTACAAATGTAGGATTAAAAGAGGAAACTAAAATCTAAACTATCACTGGTGCAAAGACTCAGGATAGCGATATGTTTTGATGTGACGTTATGCTTCAGAAAAGGTTTTAATAAAAATAAATTCTAGTGGGGTGGCGCAGTTGGTAGAGCTGTTGCCTTTTAGCAAGAAGGTTGCTAAATCGATTCCTGGACTGGGGCCTTGCTGGGTGGAGTGTGCATGATATCATTGTGTGTGTTAGTTTAATAAGTAACTCTAAATTATCCCCAAGTGTGAATGAGAGAGTGAATGGTTGTTTGAATCTTTTGTCTCTATGTGTCCCTGTGATGGACTGAGACCTGTCCAGGGTGTCCCCTGCCTCTCTCACAGTGACTGCTGGACATGGGCACCAGTGACCTCCCCTGCCCAGAAAGGAAGAAGTGGGTAAGGATAATGGTTGTATGGAAATTCTTGTGTCAGGAGCTGTGGTGGCAAATAACACCCTGTATACAGTTTGTATTTTTATTTTTTTTATTTTATTTTTTGTGAATGATTGAAGGAAGTTCTGTGAATTTGAGTTTAGAACTGTTGATGCTAAAGCAGGATTCGACTGTGCTTCAAACTTTTGGGTTTACAGTTTTACAGTAGTAAGCCATAACTTACATCATCACTATGCTGACACCCAGCTTTATTATCAGTGCCAACAGAAGAATTAATTCAACTTCTCAAGCAGCATGCCCGTCTTGGAAACACTAGATGTTCTGTAATTTATTTTCGGTTACACTCTACAAAAAATAATGTTGTCTTTGTCCCTAAACACCTGATGCATGGTCTACTTTGTAGTCAGATCATTAATCTTGAAGGAATTGCAATAAAATCTACTTCTGTCAAACATTTTGACCGTGACATTTTCTTTAACATACTTAAACAAGTCTCTAAAACACCTTATCCATGTTTATAAAATCTAAAATTTGAAACATACTTTTTCAAAAGGATGTTGAAAAACTAGCTCATGCATTCATTTCATGTAAACTTTGCTGCTATAACACCATTTTAATGAACACCGTAATGCTGCAGCTGGAGTGCTGACTGCCCTGTACAGGCACACCGACCCTGAACTGAAATAGGTGAAAACCTGGCCAGAAGGATCTGTCTCTGCTCTTCAGGACTGTTTTGAGTGCATTGACTGGGACATGTTTCAGGAGGCTGCAACATACTGTGATTGCACTGATCTAGGGGAGTACACGACTTTAGTGACCTGCTACATCAGCAAATGCATAGATGACGTCACCACCACCATCACTACCAGATCCAACCAAAAGCTGTGGATGACTCCAGAGGTACTTGCACTACTGAGGGCCCGAGACACCACTTTCAAAGCAGGTGACCAGTCAACACTGAGAACAGTGAGGGCCAAGATGTCCCGGGGTATCCGAGAAGCAAAGTGTGTACATGGCCAGAAAATCCACAGCCGCTTCCAGAACAGCTGTGACACACGGCTCTTGTGGCAGAGCATCCAGGCCATCACAGACTACAGGACTACACTACCTGTCTGTGCCTCCCTCCCAGATACACTGAATGACTTTTGCGCTTGGTTTGAGGTACAGAACAAAACAGTGGCAAGGAAGACCACCTGCCCTCGTGACGATCAGATGCTTAATCTGATAACAGCGGTTATGAGGAAAACTCTACGCAGAGTCAACCCACGGAAAGCTACCGGTCCAGACAGTGTTCCTCGTAGCGTCCTCAGAGAATGTGCAGACCATCTGGCAGGTGTTCTCACAGACATCTTTAACATCCCCTTGAGCAGTGGTGTCATTCCAACATGTTTCAAGACAACCACTATCATTCCTGTACCAAAGAAGTCATTAGTGCCCTGCTTCAACAACTATCGTCCCATAGCACTCACTCATATCACCATGAAGTGCTTCAAGAGACTCATCATGCAGCACATCAAGACCTTGCTCCCTCCCACCATGGACCCACTGCAGTTTGCGTACAATCCTAACCACTCAATGGACAACGCCATAGCCACCACACTTCACCCGACTTCCACACACTTGGACAGAAAGAACACTTACATTAGGATGCTGCTCATAGACTTTAGCTCGGCATTCAGCACCATCATTTGTCAGCATCTGATTGGAAAGCTGAGCACACTGGGCATGATCACCTCTTTCTGCAACTGGATCCTGGACTTCCTGACTGGGAGACCTCAATCTGTCTGGATGGGAAAGAACAACTCCAGCACCACCACACTGAGCACCGGAGCCCCCCAGGGCTGTGTGCTCAGCCCACTGCAGTTTACTCTGCTTGCTCACAACTGTACAGCAATGCACAGCTCGAATTTCATCATGAAGTTTGCAGATGACACAACTGTGTTGGGATTTATCAGCAATAACGAGTCAGCGTACAGAGAAGAGGTGCAACGGATAACGGACTGGTGCAAAGTCAATAAACTGTCTCTGAATGTTGACAAAACCAAAGAGGTGGTCTGTGATTTTAGGAAAACACCAAGGGACCACCCTCCACTGAACATCAACGGGTCCTCGGTAGAGATTGTCAATAGCATCAAATTCCTTGGTTTTCACCTGATAGACGATCTCACCTGGACCCTTAACTCCAGTGCCGTCGCCACAAAAGCTCAGCAGCATCTCTATTTTCTGAGGAGACTAACAAAAGCTCATCTGCAACCTCCCACCCTCACCACCCTCTTCAGAGGAACCATTGAGAGCATCCTGAGCAGCTTCATCACTGTTTGGTTTGGGAATTGCACTGCATCGAACTGCAACTTTCTCCAACAAATAGTGGAGACAGCTGAAAAGATAATCGGTATCTCTGTTCTTCTCTCATAGACATTTTCAGCAACTGCTGCATCTAGAAAGCTCTCAGCATTGTTGAGGACCCATCTCACCCATCACATGGACTTTATACTCTCTTGCCCTCTGGGAGAAGGTACTGCAGCATTCGGACCAATACAACTAGAGTGTGTAACAGCTTCTTCCCACAAGCCATCAGACTCCTCAGCTCTGGACCCTGACACAAACACACATGATGGACTCTGTCTCTGACACACTTATACATGATGAACTCTGACACACACACGTGATGGACTCTGACACACATATGATGGATTCTGACGCACACACACACACACGTGATGGACTCTAACACACACACACACACACACACACACACACACACAATGGACTCTGGCACACACACACACACAATCTAAATGTGTTGTACTGCTTGTGACCTCTCTACTCATACGTTTTTACAATCTGCTCATTTTTTTATTTATTTTTGCACCGTACACAGTTTTTATCTCTGCTGCTATAAAAACAGAAAAAACTTTGTGCTGCTAACCACATATCAGAACGTTTCTATCCCATGTATCACCTGCACATGTACTAGTCAACACATGTCTCTAGTCTTGTCTTTAATTACTTGTTTAGATTAGGGCTGAAATGATTCCTCGAATCATTTGAGTACCTCGATTACAAAAAAATCCTCGAGGCAAATTTATCTGCCTCAATGCTTCATTAAACTATTCAGAGCACTGTGGTCTAGCCGGAAGGTTTTTGTGTTACACAGCACTAGCACTTCCACTAACACGTATGTGCCAAGTTTGTAGCTATGGAGGGAATGGAGACTGCCTAGAAGAAGAGCCCTGAAAACAACAAAAACTGTCAAAAGTTTGGGAACATTTTAGGCTAAACAGAAACGACAGCACAGCGAAATGCAGCCACTGCAAAGCAGAATTGAAGTAACCACAACAGCATGTCGTCGATGTTGCAGCATCTGAAGAGAAAACACCCGCTATATGCGTCAAACTCATCTGCAGCTGCAACAGGTATCATGTACTCTTTGCAAAATATGTTAACCTAAATGTGTGATAATCTGTCATGTTCTGGATATAACCCGACAACATCCTCAAATCTGTAAGAGAGAAACATCATCACATTAATATTGTCTGTTCACCTGCCAACCTCCTCTGACCATCTTCCTCCTCTTCCAGGAGCTGCAGAGAAGCAACTGTTCAATTCCACTGTAAATAATAAACACTGTACTCACCACCTGTGTCTGCCTCATTCCCAGTCTCATACTACTATGGGTTCCTTGAGTCATAACAAGATCCCATTTCTCCTGTTTTGGCCTCACTGCATTGGGTCTTTGTGAACAGTTGAATACAGTCATTTCAAAACACTTCTTATTGCTCACAAAACCATCAAATGATTATCTTTAAGCAGCTCATTGTCCCCTGTAGCCCAACAGGAACACTTGGCTCTCAGTACGCAGATCTTTAGTTGTTCACAGAATGACTAAAACTAGAAGCCTCGGTTTTCAGGTTCCTTTCCTCTAGAATCAGCTCCCTGTTTCAAATCCCTGTTTGCATGCTAGGCACCAGCACCTTCTTCACCTTTAAAAATGAGCCAAATACAGGTAGTCCCCGACTTACGGCGGTCTCAACTTACGGCGATTCGACTTCACAAGCGCGCTCCCTTTGAAAGCATTGCTTCGAGTTACGGTGTTTATGCGACTTTACACCTGAATATACGGCACCTGTACAATCAAAACTCAGGCAGGACAGCGGAAATTTACAGTAGGGAACGGGGGAGAGTAGTGGGGGCGGGGGCTGAATCTTTGCAGTCGCCGTGACTGGAAAATTACCTACATCCCCCTCAAGGACAAAGGACAGTGGAAATTTACAGGAATGGGGAAGAGTGGGGGGGGGCGGGGGCTGAAACTTTG
>JAVCKU010000161.1:10686915-10699938 GCA_032273985.1 Hypsolebias coamazonicus | reverse complement strand
TGGATTCCCACAATTAGACCATTTTGGTAACGGATCATCCAGCTGGACTCAAGGCTGAAGGGAAAAAAAATCTGTCTGCCTGAAGAAAATCAACAATCAAGCTTATCTGAATCTGACTCCCCGCCAGCCTTGGAAAGGGGCTGACTATCAAATTTATCCTGGGTCATGAGTAACCAAGGCAACAAGCTTCATCTATTGCACGCACCCCCCCGGAGAACTTTCTGTGTACGCTTATCAGAACTGCTGGCTGAAAACACCATCAGAACTGTGGCAGATCTGGAAAAGCTCATGGACAAATCTCACCACCTCAACCTCAAATGCATATGTAATCTGTTTTAATTGTGCTTGCTGGTAGAGTTTTTTTGATGTCTCAAATCGTGTCCTGATAGACGAGATGTGAAAGATCTTTTTTTGTAATACCACTATCTATCCTCATGGTTCTTCCCCCTTTTTATATCTAAGATTATTATTCTGATAAGGAATAAGATGGCCGTGCTGATTACTAGCTGCAGCTTCACACACTTAGTCCTTCTTTCGGACGACTGTGCGTACATATTCCCGTTGTACCTCAGTATAATGTCAATAAAGATTACTCTGACTCTGACTCTGGCTCATGAACAGTTGAAAGTCAACTTTATTCACAAATGACTCTACAGCTGATTGATATGAATAGCAGAAATTGTTAAGTCAAGTTCGGGTACTTTTGAGCTAAAATTAGGAGTGATCATAGCTGCGAGTCATTTTCTCCTCCACATACTTTGAGCTTTTTGTTAAAAAACTCTCATTATCCAATGGCGTAAACCTTTTCTGTTAGCAGAATATGTCTTGAGCCACTGGACATATTTCAATGAAGTAATCAGTGATTGTACATTTACAACTGGATGGTTACCTTTTTAGTCAGTTCAATACAAGACGCCCGTCACATTAGTCACTTTTTATCAAAGCCACGGTGCATACTTTGTGTTTCTTTCCACAGCCTTCACACAATAATTTGCTGAATGTTGTCACATTCCTCCTGACGGAACTCGTGGAACTGAGTCAGGTGTGTAGGTAGATCAGGTTTTGCCTTGTTCACACACACACAGGTTTCAGGTCTCAATTCAGGTCTCTCTTGTAAATGAGTCCCCGAGGCTCAATGTGACTAACCTGTATTAAAAAAAGTTGAATGAACACACACACACACACACACACACACATTTTTGTGTTTTTGTTTCAGGTTACCTTGTAGGGACCAATTTTACAAAAAAATCATGCATTGTGGGAACCAGCTGCTCTTTGAGGACCTGAGGACCAAAGCCAGGTCCCCATAAGGTTAAGTCTTGTTTGGGGGTTAGGTTTAGGACTAAGGTGTGATTTGTGGATGGGTTAGGGTCAGGCATGTACTAGTAATGGTTAGGTTTAGGGTAAGGGTCAGGGTTAGGCTATAGAAAATAATCTTTCCCATTTCCTGGTCCACAGTTTCTATGACCTCTACTCTTCTTTCTCTTTCATTCTCTTTATTCATTAGTTCCTCAAAATACTCCTTCCATTTCCTGTTACAGTCTCCACTCTTACCATATCTTTAACAAGCCTGGTCTGCTGCACGTCCTTTCCAGCCTGATCCATCTGTCTCACCAATCAGTCAAGAACTACAAGTCCTTCTCCTCCTCATTAGTGTCCAGCCTCCCATACAACTCATCATAAGCCTTCTGCTTTATCTTTGCCACCTCCCTCTTCGCTCTACATTGCATCTTCTTATATTCCTGTCTCCTCTTGTCAGTTCTCTCACTGTCATATTTCTTCTTAGCTATCCTCTTTCTTTGAATAGCTTCCTGCATTCCTTCCTGCACTAGATGCATTTTTACTCTTTTTATCTGTCTTAACTGTAAAGCACTTTGGTCAGCTTCTGTTGTTTTTATGTGCTATATAAATAACTTGACATTGACATTTTGGAATATTCTTTAACTCAGTTCACATAACAAAATTAATTTTATTTTAGTAAATTTTCTGTTTATATTAGGTTAAGCTTTTATTTTCTATGTATTTTATTTTACTTTTACTTTGTGATTGCATTAGCAATATAACTTTATGAGCCAGCTTGTCAAATTAAAATACATTTCAATTTTGTTTGATGTGTACTTGTGAGTGACACAAATAAAAGAGCATATTATGGTTGGCCTTACTTTACGAGTTTAAAAATTAAATGTATAGGTAGTAAATGTATCAATGTCCCAGTTTATCCATAAGTTGCATGGGTTGGTGAAATTTTCTGGTTGCAAGAACGTATGCCACAATGGAGGAAACAGCAAAGTTTTTGGTCACCAACGCATGGCAATCTATTCAATCTTGTTTGTGTTGCCTGCTACTTGTTCTTTTACTCTCATTTACTCATGTCAGTGTTTTCCCCCGATGACAAGCAAGAAATGGTGTCAGTGGACCATCACGGACTCGACTCAAATGACTTCTAAAATAGCTTTGTTCCCCTCACCCCCACCTCATGTACACATGTTACACATGTTGGTTGACTGAGCGTGGCAGCATGCCAGGATCGAACGGTATGTGCTTTTAGCAACTGAGCTGACGGTGCATGGTTTAGTTTTTTTTCCCCCCTCCGTTGTTCATGTCAGTTGGACGATGATGTGTAAGGCAGGCTGGATGACTAAGCCTGACAATATGGTCATTTAAGAATAACTAAGTTGGATAATTTCACATTTCAAAGTTCATTATATTAAATTTCATGAAGATGACGGTGATGTGATCTGATGGGCTTTCTATACAAATTCCTAATTGATTGGTTAAATATCTTTAGAAGCTTGATGATTGCAGATGCTGCCTAAGACCAAAAGATGCATAGTAAATAAAATTAGAGCAAAGCAGGGAGTGAATAAAACTATTTGTACGTAAGTAAGTAAGTAAGTGCTATGTGTCGTTATCATTGTATGTTCTCATACCATGACAAATTGCTTCTCTGCATTCAACCCATCACATCTGAGATACACACAGGTGGAGCAGTGGACAGCTATGTAAGCACCTGGGAGCAGTTAGGGATTAGGTGTCTTGCTCAGGGAAACCATGACATGTGGGCATGGCAGGGAGTCGAACCGCAACCTTTCTGGCCCCAAGTTGATTGTCCACCATCTCAGCATTGTTGCATGAAATGGTAAACAGTGTCATAAATCTGAATGTATGGAAGTTTGCTATTGCAATTCTACCTAACTTATTATCATTATCCAGCCATTCTTCCTGTTTTTGCCACTAATCTGTGGTCAGGTGGCAGAGGGAACATATCCTGGAGAGAAACCCAGACACCTCTCTCCCCAAAGACATGCTCCACCTCTGTCTGGGGTACCCCAAGACATTCCTGGGTCAGAAAGGATACAAAATCCCTCCAGTGAATTCTGGGTCTATGTCAGGTTTTCCTCCCAACATTCCACCTTATTCTAGTTGAGAAACATGGCTGTACAGTATATTTAGAGGAAATAAGTTTTCAAAACATTTTTCAAAATGTTAAATGCAAATCTAGATCAAGCCCAAGCCATTTCAGGGATTGTTTGTCCGTCCGTCTGTCCGGCCTTTTTCTTTACCTGCTTATCGATGCAGGATCACTGGAGAACTGGGAGTATTCAAATTTAAATAAAAATACTGATGGGCCAGACCAATCTCTGCATTACTCCAATCATACATTTATTCAATTTCTTCAACTTATCTGAGGTTGGGCCTTGAAGGCAGCAGATCCAGAAAGGAAACACAGATATCACCATGCCCAGTGACATTCCCCCGCTCCTTTTGGGGATCCAAGGTGTTCTTAGGGCATAGGTTTCTTCTAGCATGCCCAATATCTGCCCCAAGATCTCCCCCAGTGAGACATTCTGGAAAACCATCTGATGTAACTCTTTAGGAGGACCTTATAAGATACCCAAACCACCAGAGTTGACTGCTTTGATGCGGGAGTGTGATGGCTCTGCTTTAAGCTAATTCCCTTGCCACTAAAGCTGAACTAATTACAAACACTATGGCCAAAGTTAATTTCAGCCACTTGTAACCAGGATCTTGTTTTTCAATAATTATCTATATCTCGGAACTCGTAAGGGTTAGAACATAGATGATGCAGTTCAAACGACACCCCCGACCTGCTGGTCCATCTCCCACTCCTACATACCATCCCTCATAAACAAGATATGTATAGTTGAATTATTCTGCTCAAAGCAAAGACTTACCCCACAATCATCTCTGTCTTTCTGTCTTTCTTTCTTTATGTGTATATACTTGAAAGAGCAGAACAATTTCCAGAAATTAAAGAAAAGTTCATCAATAGAGCCTGGAAGAGTGATTCTAAAGTCTCTGTTTCCTCCTTTCTTTAAATTGCTTAGAGGTCAACCTCGGATTAACCATTGTGATGTATCCCTGCTGCCTCGATACATTACCCTTCCCATTGCTCTCCTGGCCGGCACACAAGGCAAGCATTTCTTTCAATTAAACCCTTAACTTTTCTTTTTAATTAAATGTACAGACAGATTAATTATGGGACAGCTTTAAATGATGAAAAAAATTAAAGGTGTCCTGAAACATTGTGCTTGGCGGGAATCCACCTGCCTTCTCTTCGGCCTCTTACAGCTCCTTAAGCTGTCACGCCTGCTGTTCAATAAGCAATCTGGTTGGAAGGGGTGGGGGAGAAACATACAAACGAGTGGAGTCATGCGCGGCAGTTTGTTTCTGTTTGCCAGACAGATTCGATTCTTTCGGAGACACGGCCCACAAAACCAGACACCCAGGGCTGCAGGCTGGGTAAAAACTAATTATGTTGGTGTTAAAAGGCAAGCTCAATGAGGCACGGAAAAGACAGCCAGATTCTCAGCACCTCTTGACACAGTCTCTGCAGGCAGACCAAGGGAGACAGTAGGACCAAACAATGCTGTTTTGTTCTTGAATTTTGAAGATCCTTACCCTCTAATGAACGTTGTGTCATCCCGTCTCTTGAAGACAATTTTAATTTTAAAAGCATGTCTGACAGGTGTTTTCCACACAATGGAAACGGGGTAGGGTTTTGGAAAGAGATGCATCTGAGTGGGAAATGATCACCCGTGTATTTTTCAATCAATGCCTATTGATTTTCATTCATGAGGAAGAGAAATGACAAGCACAGAAGCCTCCTGCCTCATTTCATTCCAGCCTATTAGATCTCCAGGTGTGACCCAAGAAGACAGATGTCCATCACTCTGTCAGAACAATCGCAGAGATAGAGTATATAACTGGGGCTTGGAAAAGGCAAAACAATGGATATGTGGGTATCAGGTGAAAGCATTAAGGAGAAACCCAGAGTGGCATAAACATGTTATGAAAGATGAGCAACATCTGGTGCAAGATATCTTATCCTCTGATCTTTTCGTTCACTATGCATATGTGCTATTTGCTCTATAATCTAGGCCCCAATTCCCATATATCCCCTGGCTTAATGGCCTCTTTAGGGTATTAATAGTTTTACGTTTTCCAACTTGCTCTAAATATACTTTAATATTTCTCTTATAAACAGAGGTATAGCCCATGGAGTTATTTGGTGCCCTATATATCAGACTGAAATTTCCAGTTGTTTACTTTTCTGAACAAGTATCATGGCAGATATGTAGGTGTCTTCATAGAATTTGGGTCTTCATAGAATTTGGGTATACGATTAGGTTATCATTCAAACAAACCAACATACTTTTCATTCATCGCCATTAAGGAAGGATAATCAGGGATGCTTCAGACCGAGTGTGCATGTGTTGAATTGTCTGTGTTAGTATGATATTTCATAAACAAGTTGTCTGATTTTAATGAAACTCTCTGAAAGAAATCATTGAATGTGCATGTACAAACACTTACCTTTTAGAGTTACCTAACTGTAATTCAAGATGGCTACCACAGCCAAATGACTTTAGCAAACACCTAAATAGCAATAATTTAGCCAATTTTAACCATTTTGATGAAAAATACGATGTGATAGTAGCTGATAGCCATTTCAACCGCATACTTTGAGCACTGACTGAATATTTTTGCCTAAAACTTTGGGAATAAATGTTGGATGCGGTTAGAAAGAACATGGAGGAAGTTGAAGTGAGGACAGAGGGAGATGGAGGATGACTCACTGTGACAACCCCTGAAGAGGGAAAAGCAAAAAGAAGACAATCAACCTTGTCTGTCTGGCAGGACAATATATTCCGAACAACTGGACAGATAATAACAAAACTCTTAGAAAGTAATCTTTGAATTTACATCTACAACGCATTACATTTTGTGTCACCTTGATTAAAGATGGCTACAACAATTTTATATACTTGTCAAACACAAAATTGCCATAACTCAGTCAATTCTTTCACATATTACGCCAAAATGTTTCGTGTGAGTCACTCAGTCATTTCCAATACGTACTTTGAGCACTCACAGATTGTGCAAGAGCTTTGTCTAAACCTTTGGCAATGCAAAGCTGCAAGCAATATCCATCCCTTCGAAGAATGCCAGTTAAACGTTTTAAAGAAATTAGACGTTAAAAAAGTAGACCCTTTTGTGCAGTGTTTGCTATTTTCCACAGATTTATAAAGTACATCATATTGCATCCTTTTAAAACTAGTGAAAAGTGAGGCAAGAAGGCAGAGAGCAATCCACAGGGTTAGAGTGGTGGTCAAAACTGCCTCCAACAAAATGAGCGCAGCCCCTGAACTAAACCCAGGGGATTGAAAGTGGATTGAATTCATCTCACCATATATAGACGGCTGCAGGCACAGCGGGGACAATGATAGGGAGGGGTGGTGGGGTGGTTTGAGGATCAGTCAACAAGTGCAACGAGAATGAAGAAAAGGAGCACCAGGAAGAGAGAAAAAGGGGCAGTGGTGCGTTACCAGCTGTCCACTGGAGCTTTTCAACAACACCCCTCTTCCATTATGCCATTACGGAGACCAAGGATTTCTTTCTCCAGTCGGCCATGACGCTCTGGCACAGCGCCAAGCCTCTGCTGGTAGTCCAACCAAGTCGCTATCTCGAAATGGACACAATTGGACGAGTTGGACTAATTCCTGGATGACGGGAGTCAAAAGGCATCGGTTTCCCAGGGGTTAAAATGCCTTAATCTTTTTATCCTCTGCTGGAGAGGGACTATTCACAGTTTTGATACACTCACCCTAAATCCTTAAGAGGCATGGGAGGGCAAAGCTGGGGGAAAGTCCCTACAAACAGATGAGTCCTGGCAACCGACCAACTTAGGATGGTCTGAACCATTCGCTATATGGTGTTCAGATAAGAGCAAGCATCACAGCAATTCTCTGTTGGGTGATTGTTGTCAGCAACCACTGAAAGGTTTTGCTTCTCCTTCTCTCTCAGGCAATTTTACCAATATCCATCTGAGCTTGGGTGTAGTAGTAGCTGAACATCTTCCCCAGCACATGTTCTGAGCCCTAACAGACTGCGATAGATCCTTAATAGTTTGAGGTGAACCTTGGCTGCCTGTTAGCAAAACATCTCATGAACCACTGAATGGATTTTAATTAACTCTCAGAAGTTAATTATTAGGTATGCATCTACAAGATACATGATGATGATTATGAACCAATCAGATTCAAAATGGCTGCCACAATAACAGCAAGAAAATAATGTATTTTATTCTATTTTGCTTTGTTTTAAATATTTAAGGTATAGCATCAAGAGTCAAATCTCCGCCAACCAAAGAAAATATTCTGACATAATTCACACAGATCCCCATCACTAGACAGGCGTCAGATTATTATTTTTTTTCTCTACTGTTCCCTTTCTTGGTTCTCCAGCTTACTCGCGCACATTCTCAGCATCCCCAGTTCCCTAATGAGGCGTGATCACTGTGTTAAACTGCTAATTAAAATCAGATATTAAAGCCTACTACCCATAATCCCTCTTGGCTTGCGCTATAAACACCAGGCTGGCTGTCGCTCGGTATTACACTCCAACAGATCCCAGGCGGAGTGGCTCTTCTCACCTTCACCGAGCTGCCAGTGCATCAATCAGCAGCTAATCTTTAAACTCTGTAATATAAGGTCAGGATGGCGACTTGACCCGAGATTTTTCCTCCTCCTCTACTTGGTGTAGCAAGTTGTGAAGACGGATGAGGTTCATAAAAAGTAAATAGATCACCGAAAACATACTTTATTTAAAGACCTGGCATTCCTAGAAAATATGCATATTGTCTGATGCCTTTCATGCTAAAGTTTTATTTATTAGAACTCTTAAGTTGACAAATGATGGAGTCATACCTTGAAAATAACATCATGTGCAACATGCTCAGAGTATGTGTTGTGGGTCACTCTCAGCTACTAACAAAACAAGTTTTAGCCTAGTATTTGTAATTTTGACTGAATAAAAGCCATATTAGTGTTTTGTAAGGACTATAAATTGTAGTGGCCATTTTGAGACCGAATGACTCCAATACAGTATTTAAAAGTTTGTAGCTGATCATTCGGTGATTATTTTTTGAGAGTCACATTATGATCTGTTGAGTGTGTGGAAGTGGTGGCGCAGAGGTTAAGAAGGTGAGCTTGTGATGGGAAGATCGCCGGTTCAAGCCCCAGTACAGACAACGTCAAAAATGTGGGTGGGATAAGTGAAGCAGTCACACCTGTCTCCACCCTCATCTGCCCCACTCTGGGCCCTTGAGCAAGGCCCTTAACCCCATTATGCTCTCCCGGGCACCCTAGATACCAGCTCTCTGCTCCACACAGAGGGCTGTGGTAGCTCGGTGGTCTGTTGTTGTGTCAGGAAGGGCATCTGGCATTAAAAAAAATCAGTCTTCATGAGAGTTAGTTCTCTGTGGTGACCCCTGAAGAAGGAGCAGCTGAAAGAAGAAGAACTTTACTATTATCTGTACATAAACTTTTCTGTTCTTATTCTATCCAGTCCTCCACGGCTGATGGCTCTTCAGACAGAGGCCTCGCAGAACCAGATTAGTTCATCTGGTGCTGTTTCTGTTTCTTCATGAATGAATCCATTCCACTTGATTAATGGAGGATACTCAAACCACCGTGCTCTAAAATAGTTATTGAATCAAATGTTTACTTATGGAGGTAAACGTAGTAACAACTTGTTAAAATACACCAGAATGAAGGAAATGTCATCTACTTTATTCTAAATTTTCTGGGGAAGGACCTTCAGACCCCACCACCCTACATTACAAATGTTTCTGACACCAGTGCTACCACTATTACTTTGTTTGTTTTTTTTACTCTTAGGAAACATGTGTGGAGAGAGACATTCTGCTGCATTTTCATTTTTATTGTTTAAACATGAATAAATATGAAAAAAAATAAAAATAAACAGTAACTGTCCCCGTTTCTTAATTTCATCTTGACAACGGAAATGTCCCCAGATTTAATTTCAGAAATCTGGTCATCTTAAACCACAAATGCATGATAAGAAAATACATTTGAAAACCGTCCTTTTAATTGAGCTCCCGTGACCTTTAACCTCTGAACCATGAGTAGTTCATGGTTTCAGTTGATGCGGAAACCCATCAGAGTCCAGGAGGGTCCAGATCTCCTTAACAGCTGGAGCACGCTGCTTTGTGCCTGAAAGTATTTAAAAAGTTTAAAACTTGACAGGATAAAATCTCTTTCTCTGTATTCATGTCTTTACTGCGTTTATTTTATTTTATTTTATTTTTTCTCGTTTCTGATCTATAGTTCTGCCTTTTCCGAGCGTTCCTTGAAACGCTCAGAAGATTTAGAGCAAAGTTAGTTAAACTGAAATAAAAATAATTTTATTAAGTTTAAACTGTGACATTGGACCATGACAACATCTGGAGACCTCAACTGTCGGAATGAACTTCTATTGCTGCTGTTTTTTTTTTTTTTTTTTAAGTGAGAAGAGGAATTTATTTGAGGGGAAAACATGAAAAGGTAGGCTATAAGCTAACGGCTAATGTAGCTAACATTATAGTAAATAAATAACTAAAGAATTAAAGCATTAGAAATAAAGAATTAGCCGACAGCTTTATAGTATAATTCTTTATTTTGTTTATTTTGCATTTAATCTTTGAAAACAATAAAGCATTGCGTTAAATGATAGCCTGATCCATGCACATCTATTACTGACCTGTTTTAGTCTCGTCTGCTGTTTCTGTAGGTGAACAATCACACTTCAGCTGTTTCTATAGGTGAACAATCACACTTCAGCTGTTTCTGTAGTTAAACAATCACACTTCAGCTGTTTCTGTAGGTAAACAATCACACTTCAGCTGTTTCTGTAGGTAAACAATCACACTTCAGCTGTTTCATTAGGTAAACAATCACACCTGCTGTTTCATTAGGTAAACAATCACACTTCAGCTGTTTCATTAGGTAAACAATCACACTTCAGCTGTTTCATTAGGTAAACAATCACACTTCAGCTGTTTCTGTAGGTAAACAATCACACTTCAGCTCTTTCTGTAGGTAAACAATCACACTTCAGCTGTTTCATTAGGTAAACAATCACACTTCAACGCATTCTGCAGGTAAACAAACACTATTTGTTAGTGTTTGTTTACCTGCCGAATCAGCTGAAATGTGCTTATTACAAGCAAACTTCAGCTGATTCTATAGGTAAATAAACACCTTTTGGCTGTTTCTGCAGGTCAACAAATACTCTTTAGCTGTTTTATTGTTATTTGTGTAATTTGTTTTTGTTTGTCAGACTGTTGATCTACGTGCGCTCCAGCATTTTATAATGTGTCACCTGAAGCTGCTGTTCAATCTTTAGTGTTTTTATTCTGTCCTCGTTGTCTCGTTTGTCTTCTTCTGCTCTTCGTTTCTGTCTTCCTCTGTCGTCTCATCTTTACTTCCTCCTCAGGCTCCCGTCTGATCATCCTCCCTTCTTTTAAGAATCTCTCCGTTCTTCTCTCTCTCTGTTCGGCTTATTAAGATTTCACAGATACAAAAGGCTATGCTCTGATTGCTTTCAGGGAATCTGCCGTTGATAATTACAGCTGGGGCGGCTCGGGCGAACGCGGCGGGCGCGCACTGATGGAAAACTAGATTTTTTTCTCTGAATTAGAGCCGAGGAGGAGCGATCCATATATTGACGAGCCATCAGCCGGCCTCGGATCAGGAGAAATGCTTCGGACTGGTCGGAGAGGACCGAGGCAAACTGGTTCTGATGCGCCGAGGCGTCCGGACATCAGCAAGGAGGAGCCGGCCTTCGCCTCCTGCAGCCAAGGGAGAGTTAACCTTTCCCGTCCTGTCGACTCCCCTCCCCATCCAGAACCTGAATCAAAATGTAAATGGCCCAAGTCTCCGAGGGGAGCGGGGCTCTGGGATCTGCTCGTATCGATTACGTGAAGTGAGTCCGAGTTGCTCTCCTCAGAAACCGAACAGGTTTTCCCTCGACGTTCGGTGACAGGAATTACTGAGAGTTCGGCTGCTTCAAGCTCTGCAGCGGGCCACAAACAGCCGCAGGCGTCAAACTCAACGGTTTCTAATCGTTTTAAGACTTCATTTAGTTTAAACTTGAGTGTTTTTCTCAGTGTGAAAATCTGAGGTTTTACTATAAAAGACTCTCATCATCTTTTAATATTTCTAACATCAACGAAACGATCGTTTAATAATTAAAATTATTCGACTGAATGACTCCGAGGGTCACAGTCACTGAAGACCTTCAGCTCAGATGACAGTAATTATTGTCACTGTGTACATTTAATCATTTAAATTTTAGTTTGACCTTACATGAACTCTGGACCAAACTATACCCACCTGCGGGCCAAATGTGGCCCCCGGGCCACCAGTTGAACAGCCCTGATATACGTAAACTAAAATGCAATAAAATAAACAACTTTTGGATTTGAATAAAAACTTCAGTTCAGATATCCCAAAGCTTGAGCAAATTAAAACGTTCTTACTCTTCAAAATCCTGCAGAGAACCTGAACCCGATCCGAACGCTCCCGGTCCAGACGGGTCGAGCTCAGACGGCTCTGCCAAGAAGAACGAGGCGAAGGTCCAGAGGAGAGCTGAGCTCCTGGGACGTTCTCTGAAGGTAATTTACTGTGAAGACATCTTCAGTTCAGGTTCAGCTAAATGTTGCCTCGAACAAAAGTCCAAAATATTTAGAATCTGAACAGAACAGCCGGGCCATCGAAAAGAATTATTGTAGAATCAAGCGCTGAACTAAAAGAAAATATTCTGTAGTTGACCTTTAACCTCTGAGCCGGGTCAGAATCTGAAGTTGTCCTCGTTGATTTGAGGGTTTTTAAACATTTGATCAGGTGTGCAGAAATCACTCTGCTCAATGATCCAGAAAAGTGAAATGTATGTTCGTTTTGTTTCTGAACAGTCAGAAGTTGATAGAGCTGCGTGTTTTTATTTCATTTTTTTAAATGCAGCTCTGATTTATTATTAAAACTGTAGTTTTATGATGTCTTTTTATGGCTTAGGGTCAATTTTTTATCAAAAGAACCAGCAGACAGAATAAAAGATTGTGTAAATATTAAGTGTATATTTATGTTTGTTGTCCCCGACTCAAAGCAGGAAGGGGGAGTTTTAAATCCGTTTGTCCGAGCATGTTGTGGACATGATAGCTTAAAAAATAAAACGAGGAACCGACTTCTGTGTTGGTGTTTGGCCACATCTCGACATAAGAAATGATCCTGTCCACAACTGGATTGTCAGGTCCAAGATGTCTGCTGCTCTGTGTGTACCTCGTCCATGCACGCCTTGTTCCAGTAGCCTATATTTCTCCTCAGAGTGTCCTGGTTGCCCCAAGTCTCAGGTTTCTCAAAGGTTGGCACCAGGATTCAAACCCTGAACCTCTGAAATTCCCACATCTAAGTTGTGACTTACCACTGAGCCAACTCACCAGCAGTGAGTACCTACAGAGAGTAGAGCAGGTCCTGGAAGGACCTTGGTTATGGTGGACATGGAACACCATGACCAAGTGGCTAGAATCATTTTTTATATTTTTTTTAATAAAATTTATTCATTTTAAAAATACAATACAAAACAATCCCATAAACAATAAGAATATAAAATATAAAATGAAACTTAGCAGAAAGAAGATAAAATCTTATTATATCTGCCCCC
>JAVCKU010000161.1:10631346-10642882 GCA_032273985.1 Hypsolebias coamazonicus | reverse complement strand
CCCCCCCCCCCCCCCCCCCCCCAGAGAGAAAGAGAGCGACTGCAATATCATTTGTGAATCCCTCTCTCCGTGCTGCAGATAGGGGCTGCCAACACACGCGGTGCGTCTGCAGGTGAGAGAGGCGCGCGCGCGCAGCTGAACGTGTTGGACACGTCTCTCCTAAAAGAAACAACAAACCAGCGGCTCAGATCCACTTTCAGTTTTGATCATTTTTTGCACGCGGCTTTTTTTTTTTTTTTTTTTTGGTCAACCTCATGGGTTGCAAGTGGAGTTGGTAGCTATGCTAGTTGCAAGTGTCAGGGGGGGGGGGAAGAGGAAGCAGGTTATTTTGCTGAGGGAGCACTCTCCTGCGCAGTCCGGCTCTCATCACCGCGCAAAAAAAAAACTGAAGAGTTGGAAACCAGTCTCCCATCTGCGCACCCATCGGATAGAGGAACACTGTGCTGCCTCGCCTTCCACATTTAAAGAAAATCCCACAACCTGTGAGTAAAACTAACAAAAAAACATGAAGTGAATCCACTTTTTTTTTCCTGCTGCACATCGGACTATAATAAGACTTTTACGCGCCCTGGCGTTCAGATGGTCCAGAGCGCACAACCTCTCAGCGTGTTGCCTTATGATTTTTTTAGTATCATTATTATTTGTTTTAAATGAAGCTTTGATGATTTAACACTCAGTGCAGACGGAGGAAAAGGAGAGAAGAGGAAAGCCCCGGTGCACTTGCTGCTTCACACTGCAGCAACCAGAGGAAGTCATCCGGAGAAATGGAACCTCACGCATCCTGAAAGCCTCTTATTGACATTGCCCCTCCAAATAAACACGTCCTATTAATTTGCTGGACTTCTTTACGCATATTTTTTCCGCTCCCCAAAGGGTGAACAATGAGGACTACTACTACTGCAGTGGACTATTTCTACTATGGCATGCTCATTTTGCAGCTGCTTGTGCATCAGCCCGCTGCGAAGCAAGTGCTCCTGTACCGCCTGGCTGAGGAGGGACCCGCCGATATCAGAGTGGGCAATGTTGCCGCCGACCTGGGCATAGTTGCTGGGTCGGGGGAAGTGACATTCACCTTAGAGTCTGGCTCGGAATTCTTCAAAATAGACAACATCACAGGTGAGCTCAGCACCAACGAGAGGCGAATAGATCGCGAGAAACTGCAACAGTGCCAAATGATCTTTGATGAAAACGAGTGCTTTATAGATTTCGAAGTGTCTGTCATCGGACCGGCTCAGAGCTGGGTTGACCTCTTCGAGGGGAAAGTCATCATATTAGATATAAATGACAACACTCCGTCTTTTCCGTCCCCTGTCCTAACCCTCTCTGTGGAAGAGAACAGACCCATTGGAACCCTTTATCTGCTGCCCACAGCCACAGACAGAGATTTTGGCAGGAATGGAATAGAGCGATACGAGCTCATCCAGGACAATGGGGAGAACTCGAGACGCATGGGGTCTTCTGCGGATTCGTACTCTGGGAAGAGGAGATTTGAGGACGGTGCGAGCAGGAGCAGTGTGTTCGAACTGCAAGTTGCTGACACCACTGATGGGGAGAAGCAGCCTCAACTCATCATTAAGGGGGCCCTGGACAGAGAGCAGAGGGACTCCTATGAGCTCACGTTACGTGTGAGAGATGGAGGCGACCCCCCTCGCTCCTCTCAGGCCATTTTGAGAGTTATGATCACTGATGTGAATGACAACAGCCCTCGGTTTGAGAAAAGTGTGTACGAGGCTGACTTGCCAGAAAACAGCTCCCCCGGCGCCCCTATCCTGCAGCTAAAAGCGGCTGATGCAGACGTGGGGGTTAATGGTCAAATCGAGTATGTGTTCGGGGCAGCCACAGAGTCTGTAAGGAGGCTGCTGAGGTTGGATGAGAGCACCGGGTGGCTGAGTGTGTTGCACCGCATTGACCGTGAAGAAGTGAGTCAACTGAGGTTCACCGTAATGGCCCGTGACCGAGGTCAACCACCCAAAATGGACAAGGCCACGGTAGTGTTAAACATCAAGGATGAGAATGACAATGTTCCCGCCATTGAAATTCGAAAAATTGGACGCATTTTCCTCAAAGATGGAGTGGCCAATGTTGCTGAGGACGTGGTGGTGGACACACCCATTGCCTTAGTGCAGGTGTCAGATCGAGACCAGGGGGAAAATGGCATAGTGACCTGCACAGTGGTAGGGGACGTTCCCTTTCAGCTCAAACCGGCCAGTGAGATGGAAGGTGAGCAAAATAAAAAGAAGTATTTCCTCCACACATCTGCACCGCTGGACTACGAGGCCACACAGGAATACAATGTGGTCATAGTGGCTGTGGACTCTGGAAGTCCCAGTCTGGCAAGTAATAACTCTCTTATTGTCAAAGTGGGTGACACTAATGACAACCCTCCTATCTTCAGTCAGAACGTAGTAGAGGTGTCCTTTCCTGAAAACAATGCTCCTGGTGAGAGGGTGACAAGAGTGATAGCTGCTGATGCAGACAGTGGGAAAAATGCAGAAATAGCCTATTCTCTAGATTCATCAGTAAATGGGATTTTTTCTATTGATGCAGACAGTGGAGACATCAGAGTAAACACCATTCTGGATAGAGAGCAAACAGAACGCTATGAATTTAAAGTGATAGCTAAAGATAAGGGCATAAACACCCTTCAGGGCTCTGCGACTGTAGTTGTACTTGTGGCCGATAAGAATGACAATGACCCGAAGTTCATGCAAGATGTTTTCACCTTCTATGTCAAAGAAAATCTTGATCCAAACAGCCCAGTTGGCATGGTTACGGTGATTGATGCAGATAAAGGCCAGAATGCAGAGATGGGTCTTTTCATTGAAGAAGAGGAGGAGATCTTTTCTATTGAGAATGAAACTGGAACTATTTTTTCCACCCTGTCATTTGACCGAGAGCAAAAAACCACATACACATTTCGTGTTAAAGCTGTGGATGGTGGTGACCCACCCAGATCTGCCACCGCTACAGTTTCACTCTTTGTCATGGATGAAAATGACAACGCACCAACAGTCACCTTCCCAATAAACAACTCCTTCACTCTGCTTCATCCTTCCAGTAGCATTAGAACAGTAGTCCGGGCTGTCATAGCCACTGATACAGACACTGGCATTAATGCAGACCTGAACTACAGCATCATTGGGGGCAATCCCTTCAAGCTTTTTGAAATTGATGGGGGCACTGGGGTCATTTCACTAATGGCAAAGCTGGAACAGAAGCACTATGGCCTGCACAGACTTGTGGTCCAGGTGAATGATAGTGGGCAGCCGTCACAGAGCACCACCACTCTGGTTCACGTGTATGTCAACGAGACTATTTACAATTCCTCTATTGTGGAGGCCCAGGTGGCTAAAAGCTTAAGCACATCTCTTAACACCAACATTGCAGGTGACCCCAACTATGATCTAAGCAAACAACGCTTAAGCATCGTGATTGGAGTAGTTTCAGGCATTATGACAGTCATTCTTATCATACTTGTTGTTGTCATGGCCCGTTATTGCCGCCCAAAAAATAAGAATGGCTATGAGGCTGGGAAGAAGGATCATGAAGATTTCTTCACGCCACAGCAGCATGACAAATCTAAGAAGCCTAAGAAAGACAAGAAGAAGCAAAAGTCCAAACAGCCACTCTACAGTAGTATTGTCACAGTAGAGGCCTCCAAACCCAATGGGCAACGGTATGATGGCGTCAACGAGAAGCTTTCTGACAGTCCTGGCATGGGTCGCTATCGTTCGGTCAATGGCGGGCCAGGCAGCCCAGACCTGGCACGGCACTACAAGTCCAGTTCACCACTTCCCACTGTTCAGCTTCATCCACAGTCACCAACAGCTGGGAAAAAGCACCAGGCAGTTCAGGACCTGCCTCCTGCCAATACATTTGTTGGCACAGGAGATAACATTTCCCTTGGATCTGACCATTGCTCCGAGTACAGCACTCAAACTATCAACAAATACAACAAACAGGTAAGAAGATGCATCTCAGTGTCTCCTTGTTTTCCCTTCACCACTCTTAAATGTCTTCTGCTTCTTCCTCTTAGTGTTCTTTCCACCATAATGCTTTCTGACAGTGCTAGTCTCAGTAGTCGTGTTGCCTTTATGGTGCTAATGTCTGTCAAGTTAGTGGGTATGGATCTGTTTTGGTTTGGAGTGCCATTCACATGTAATATTGAAAAGAATGAGAGGTTCAGCTTAGATTTTGTGGGGATACTGTTACCACTAGACCAAACATGTCCAACTTTTCTTTTACTTTCATCACAGCATGTGTTGAAGTAGCCTTTTCCGTCAAGGGTGTCACAGCTGCTAACCCTGGCAAGTATGCATCAGGGTTTTGTAGACAGCTCACATCAGGATTTGGTTTGCAGTTATTTTATCCCAAAAGGGTGTGCGGCAGGGCTCCACAGCTCTCCCTCCTACTTGTGTCATGCCTTGACCTGCCCTCTGTCTGTGCCTTTTCTTCTTGTGGATTGTATAAGAGAACAAAAATATATAAAAAGGTTCACATTGTCAATGTAGCTTGGTTTGATTGATTTGTTAGTCACTTTTACAGTCTGTGTGTATAGAAACACCTATCCACCCAGAAGGTCACATTAGCATTCTTCTTTGCTTTGAGGTCTGCATTAATTCATTGACCTGGTAGTGTAAACTGGGCTTTTTATATCACTTTCCATAGTGCACCTCAGTGTATTGTGCTCCTTTATATGTTTGCCTATCTACAAATACTTGTCTTTCTCTTCCACCTTCCAGTTAGCCTTACCCCTTTTCTCCAGTCCATGCTTTTCTCTCATTTTCTTCTTCGGAATTTAAGAAAAAAAAAAAAAATATATATATATAAATGCAAGCTTAATTTAGCACATTATGTATATATTAGTATGGCAATATTTTTCGGCGTTAGGGACAACAATTTAGAGGAATAAAGTTGAAACTTGTTGAAATGAGCTGATTTTCATTTCTCAGGAAAAAGAACAATATCCAGGTACACTACGCTCTAATGAGTTATTGATCTTTCTCTTACTTGGTTTCAGCACTACTCTTTTAGAATCCAGAAGTCCCCCCCCCACACACACACACACACAAACACACACCTTTTGTCATTCCCTTTTTTCTCTCTGTCTTTGAATACTGTTGCTTTGTTCAGTTTTTACATTAGATTCTCATTGTTGATTTTCCTGCTCAAACCCTCCTTTGGGCATTCATAGTTAGTAAGGCCTTTGCATCTCTTCATCTTCCATACTGCCTTTTTTTTCTGTTCCCCCCACATCACACCCTTTATAACGGTATTCTCCTGGCATTTTTTTTCTAATCTTCAATCTCATCTCTCTATAACCTGTCTCCTCTTCCTTTCTTGCTATTCGTCCTCTCAAATAATTTCAGTCCCCTTTTTACGGCCCTCCCTCTCTTTTCCCTCCTTGCTCTGTCAGTTACAGCCTCTAATATTGTGTATTCACCGAACTGCTTCCCAGAGTGTGAGGAGTGCTGTTGCTTTCGGATGTCTCCTGCATAATTAAAAGGGCACTCTATTTGCTGCCGCAGCAGCAGCATGTATTGTGTGTCACTATGCTCCGCTTATATAATTTATTTATTTATTCTCCACATTGATGCTGCGGAAACCCTCATGGGCTGTACTTAAGTCAGTTTGCAACCTACCAAAGGAGTTTTTTTTTTTCCTTCAAGTTTGAAATCTTAAATATCAATAGAATGTCAAAGCATCCACAAGGTAATATCATCCATGTTTACTATGCGGTGCAGCTGGTTTGGCATTTAAGGTACAATAGCAAGCTGGTATTCCGATTACCTTTTCGTACCCCTTGAGCTTGGGAAATACTGGCTGTTCCTGTATTCTGCAGGGTTGAATTGGGTGGGGTTTAATGTCTCCAAATGAGAGCTAATTGAAGAGAATGTGTTTGCTCATGTGCTCCAATTATGGCATTTAAAACCCACCTCTTTATTAGATTAAGCAGTGAAGTGGTCATGCGCTTGATTTTAGGAACACTGCATCTAAAAATATTCTGTTATCTGCTAAGGGTCACTTTAGCTAAATGCATCATAAAAAAATTCAAGGACATGTGTATACATCTGGACGTTTTGTAGCAAATAAGGATTAGTGACAAAACTCCCATGAAAACAGAAAACATAGATTTTATTTAATTTTTTTGTATTCCTATTCGACTTAGCCATATATTTTTTTAAATTGTGTGTATACCATTTTATAACATTTGGCCTGGGATGTGGCTGATCTTGTTTGATGTGATATATATACGAAAAGTAATGATATGGAATATTCTTCAGCGGGTGTGTGGGAGGAGATAGAGACAAGCGCAAGAAAGACGGCCTTGTTAAGGGTGGAGAGAATGGCCCCTTCTGTTTCACCAAAGGACTTGGTTTGGCGGAAAGATAGAAAGAGGACAGGGTGGCAGTGGAGGGAGACAGAATAGGGCTTGAACGTTGACTGTAATCTCTTGAGGTATCGGGTTCTGTCTTTTTTCTTTTTCGCCCACCTAATCTTACAATATCTGCACAGACAACCTGCTTGGACAGGTAACCAGGCAACTGGGGGAGTTTATCAGTGAGGCAAACCGATTTTTTAGCCCATCAGACATTTAAACAGTCATTAAGCTGGGGTAAGTGTGGGGAAGATGTCAGGGTGTCCCCTAGCAGCTGTTGAGGGTCACATTTCACCTTTTCTGGACGTGTTATTGATAATATTTCCTGTTCCGACTATGTTTATTCAATACGTTTTTTCCATATGTTTCTTTCTTGCATGCCAGTTGCATTCAGAGGTCGATGAATAGCATTTTCTCTTAACAAAGCACTTAACTTTATTACTTTTGGCTGTAGGTCCTGTTCTGACATGCCAGAAAATAACACAGTCCAACCCGTTATGTGGGGAGAAATGAAATCACTTAGCTATTGAATTAGTAGAGCCCATCAGCTTTTTGTTCTTTCATTGCACTTCAAAGCACTACTCGTGCCCAGGTGGATCACTTTTAATCAGCAGTGAGCCACAGAAGCTTGGGTTCTGAACTCTTGCAGAGTAGCCCCTCAGGGCAAACAAAGGCCTGATCCACCCACTTAAACCAGGTTTTCTTGCCTCTAGGCTGATGCGGCAAGATGAACAGGACTTTGCCCTTAACTCAGCTCCCAGCGCTCCCTGCCCCACCACTCCTTTTGCTTTGACCAGCTGTTCCTTGCGTCCTGCGTTGTTGCTTTCCTGCGCAAGCCAAATGCATCTGCGAAGCAACTAATTTGCAAAGGGCAGCCCCCTCCCCATTACTCCGACCTACTTGTACAGAGCAAACAATATCACCATGCAAATGGAGGTCATCAGGGTGGTGTTTGTAGCCAAAACATTGGATGTGACTGCCCTTGAGGTTCCGGACAGATCAGGAAACCAATATGGAAATGTAACGCTTTGCCTAGGAGCTCATTTGCTTCAAGCTAAGAAATGTAGCTGCCTAAACACTTACGAAAAAGCCACAAGTGACCCAGCTGAAAGCGGCCCTTATGGGATACTTGGTTTTAAACAGAAGCTATTTGTGCATAAATAAATTAAACAGACTCGTAAAGGTACCAAACTCCCCCTACGGGCTTTGGGTTTAAGCTGCGAAACCAGTTTGAAAGTAAGTCACACGTTTAGCACAGTAAGGACATAGAATGCCCAAGAGAAGCATAGGTCACTGAGACAGTTTTTGTTGTTGTTGTTTAAGAAAACCATCGCTAAAATCCAGGATACTGTCACAAGAAAAAAACAGAAGAAGCATCTGGGAAGCCTATAGCAAGAAATAAGCCGATACGCAGTGAGCTGGTTTGTTTATTGCCACATTAATATTAACGCTTGTCCTTGGTCTTGCTGACTGTGGCTAATGTTATCAAAATTGTTTTGGATCTATTACGGCTTAATTCAATCTGCTGCTGCTCAGGCTTTTTGTTGTTTACGTTCCGAAAAGGAAAATGGAAGGAGTAAGAGAGCAAAGTAATACTCATGAAATTGCAGCGGGCAGCATTTTCTGGTATAATTTTGTTTGGGTGATTTGAATGCATTTGCTCTGAGGCAATTACTAATCTAAGGATTAGACATACCTGATACGCAGGCAGAAATGGTGGAGAAAACTGCAAAGAGATTGCCATGGCTGCTTGCTGTAGTGCCTGCAATATTACTCTGCATAATGTTTTAATACTGAGGCTTTTTCCACTTTCTACCCATAGTCAACAGCTAGAAAAGTATTGCTTCTGGTCTTTTTCTCCTTTTCCGTCTTCCCACAAACACGTGCCAGTTGAGCTCAGTCACATGCAAATAAACACTCGTGACTGAAGAAACCTCAACACTTGTCATGATAGATGGGGGGGAAAGGCAAAGAGGAAGAGGGGTAGTGAGGAAGGAATAAGACAAGGAATTTAAGCTGCACGCCACCTTGATTGCTCTCCATGCCACTGATTGTAAGTGGCAGTGTTGAGGATGCCACCTTCTTCTCGCCGCTTCTTTCAATTTGGTGTCATTGAAAATGGAATTTCATTTCATACGCGGCAGCGATCACATTAGATAGGGCTCACCAGGATAAAGCCGATTCATATTTGCAGATTTGCCTTTTCCTGAGGCGCTATCAATCACCTCACACTTGCCTGTACTGCAGTCTTGTTTTTTACGGCAATTGTTAGAAGGAGTTTGTTCAGTAAATTGACTTTTACAGGACTCCCAAGGTTTATGATACGCTATGCTAGCCGGGGTTGTTTTCTCCATAGCTGCCTTTTTGTATCGACTCTCAAAGCCAGAATCCACTAAATGAGAACATCACTTAGCTCCACTGCTGCACAACCCTGGGGAGTAGTTCTCTATGGAGGTGCTGGATCACAACACGGATCAAACGTAAGATTTGTAGTCCGTAACACTAATAGGCGAAATAACAGCGTTGCTTTTACGGACATTGTAGCTCGTCAAAATAGGTATCGTGTCTGGCAAAGTCAAATAAATTGACCAATTTTCTTATTTTTTGGACCTGGTTTGCAGTAAAGGTCACAGGCCATTTGTTTCCACATTGTTGATCCAAGCAGGTGGCAAGGGAATCTTTAATCTGCGTGTGCACTTTTTGTTCTCCCCTCCCTCTCTGACAAGTCAAAACACCATACTGATGAATCAGATGTATCACTTTCTGACAGCCTTACTTGGACAGGTCCCAGGTGTCAAGGGAGCTGCCAGCGCTGTCCGTTTAAATCATTGCGTCTCATGAAGAAATGATTTAAAGCCCTTTTCAGCATCCTCCCTGTTGTCACATGTGCCCTTGTGAAAGCCAAGTGCATTATTTTTCCCCCAAAGTGCTAATTTTAAATTCTTATCAGCTGTTGAAATAAACTCCTTAGGTCAAAGTGAACTTTATTTTAAAAGTAGAGCAGGTGAAGGAAAAAAAAATCAAATACTGTATTGTGCCGTTTACTTTCAGGCCACATAATGAATGTACGCACAATATAGATAGTGTGTTTTTGTTAGATCAGTAACAAACAGTTTACCAACAGAAACTCAATACATTTGCACTAAACACTGTAATTTCTGGACTATTGAGTGCATTCAATTATAAGCCACGCCCGCTAAATTTAAACAATAATAATAATTTTGTACATATACAGGCTGCACTTGTGTTTAAGCCGCGGGTGTCCATGTTGTAACGTGAGACGTCTACACAGAAATATATTTTTTAAACTTTTGATTAAATCCGTATCTGTAACATACAAAAATATGTATATTAAATGTTATTTTCCGAACAGTGCCGGTAACACAGCTGGTTAAAACAAAAACACAGTTTACGATTTACCACCAATACGATTTCTTGCCATCAGTTATCAAAGCCTCGCACCGAGCTTCGGGTGTCACATTAATATTTGATTCACACTGATATAGAGTGGCTGTGAATAATTTGCTGTGTCCCCAGTGAGGGGCACAAGTCCCCCCACCCCCCAATTCTCTCCTCCACTCCTCCTTTCATTGGTCCACTGTGACCTGTTTGCTAATTTCGTTAGTCCGATTTTTTTAAACCTTTATTTATACAGGTATTATCACTGAGTATTGGGCAGCCATGTGAGTGCCGGGTTGTGATGAGGCTAAATGTTTTGGTGTCAGGAAGCTTGTTAGCTCGTCAAAAAACAAAAATCCATAAATTAACCGCAGCATTGTATAAGCCATGAGGGTTCAAAGCGTGTGGAAAAAGTAGTGGCTTGTAGTCAGGAAATTACGGTAAATACATTTTCTATTTACAAACTGAGCAAGTTTTAATCCTGAGTTTAGTCATATCCTCCTTTATTTTATTTATTTTGTTGTTGTTTTGTTTTGTTTTTTGTTTGTTTTGTTCCTCAAGAAAATTTGGGTCATAATTAGCTCAGGCAATGTGGGTCTTAAAGATGCAAATCCCTATTGTACAAACTTGGTTCCAAAAATACAACTGGGTCCTACTGGTTTCAGTTCTTAAAAGCTAGATAGAGTATGGATACTTGATCTGTAATATGTAGCAGGCAAAAAGGTTATTGATAAAACTGTATCTAATATGCAGATACAAACACAATTTGTAACTTTAAATGTAAAAAATAAATAAATAAATAAAAGCAATAAAAAGACATATTGAGAATGAGGTATTTTCAGATGAATTTACTATTTGGAGTTATTTTATTGAAGAAAAATAAAAAAGTCTGTTCTACCACAACCTGACATGTCATAAATTGGTGGTGGCACCAAAAGTCTTTGTTGGCTGGTTAATTCAGTAAGATAAGTGAAGCCCTTACCACTTTCTTTCATTCAACCTTTTTTTTATACAGATTAATGACAATGAGCCTCGGAGACTCACTTTGTACAAGTGAGATCTGTACACAGACAAACAGACAAAAGTAAGGAAAAGAGAAAATACGAGGGGGAGGGGAGGTTAAAAAATCGTAACTCGCACTATGACCTGGACGGGGCACAGTGCTAGACATCCCACTTTGAATGTTATCACACATTAAATGTCTGTTATTAGTTGTTATGATCCCCATAGGTTGCGTTCAAACTGCCCCTCCTGTACCTCCTAAAAGATTTAAAGGTACATTGTTAGCGCTGATAATTATGTTAGCGCTGATAATAGGGTCAGATATGGTTAGGCTAAGAGTAAAAGATGTGGGGGTTAGGTTTAGGGTCAGGGTTAGGTTAGGCTCAAGGGTAAAGGGGTTAAGTTCATAACAACATAACTTTAAACATACTAGAAAGTAGGAGGGACAGTCTGAATGCAATCTATGTAGATGATAACAACTACCAGTAATAATGGCCATTTAATGGGCTGATAACATCCGAAGCCGCTGGCGAGATATGATGGCGCTTAATTGTTCTTGCAAAATCGGGTTTTAGATGTACTTTCACGTTTAGACCAAGTTTATCTCAGTTTTAGCTGAAACATCTACTGACATTTTAGATGTATACTCTTGTCAAGCCACTAACAATTGCTGGGTAGTCAACAAAACAATAGGTAGTAGGTATTTTTTAGGTGTGTTTTTTTTTTTTTTTTTGGAGTGCATCAAAGATTTGGGAA
>JAVCKU010000161.1:10525197-10536174 GCA_032273985.1 Hypsolebias coamazonicus | reverse complement strand
ATTATGTAGGGTACTGTGTTAGGATAGGCTAAGTACTTGGTAATACAGTACTGTACATTTATATGGTGCAGTATGTATGTATGTTCTGACTTACGTCAAATTTGGTTTACGCTGCCACCGTGAGAACAGATCTGTCGTAAGTCGAGGACTACCTGTATTTCACTTTTTGGTACTTTTTTTTTGTGTACCCTTATTGCATGCTTTTGTATTTTTTTGTTGGTTTGTTCCTTGATTTTTGTTTTTTTAGCTAGTCAAATGTTCTTCTCATCCTAAGGATTTCCTTGTACTGTTAACTCTGTGTTAACCTTGCATATGACAAATAAATACAACTTGACTTGACATAAGATATTACATGATTATGGTGTCAGACAATTAAAAAAATATTACTTTCCAACTGAAAAGCTTCTGGTTTTAAGTTAAATTTCCTCTTTTGTCTCATCTGAGTTTTTCCTGCTCCAGGTTTTAGCTGAACTCTTTGGAGTGGCTGAATTAATAAAGGGTGAGGGGTGGGGGGTCATTAAATCATATACAGTTCTGACATCTTAGGCCTCTTCTGTTCTGTTTCGCCAGCAAATACTACTTCAGATTATTCAGACATGCCCCTGTGTACGGTAATTAAATTTAATTGCATGATGCAGAAAAAATATACTAAAGAATTCCAAATACCACCCACCTCTCCTACTTCTGCTCAGCTGTAAACATTATGGGAAACAAATGAAATCCAATTCAACACTAAACCTTTGTTTTCCTTTAGAGTTTGGCTTGCAAAAAATGTGAAAAAAAAAAAAAAAAAAAAACTAGTGGAAAAGTTTCAATTAGGATTTTCAGCCTCGGTGGTCAGGTGCTCAGACTCTCCTGCGTCACGGCCCGTCTTCACTGCAGACAGTGTAGTTTGAAAAGGTCAGCAGTGTCTGTCGGCTTTATCTGAGAGAGTCTGAAGACCCATTTAATACTGATTTTAACTTCAAATGTGCTGACCTAGACGGCGCTGATCTGCTTGAGTCCATGGTAAAAAAGCTGTGATTTCCCTCGCTGACTCCAACCATCTTTCTACATTAGGCTCTCGCCCTGCTTGATTCATTTGGATCACTTTCAGAGAGAACTCCGAAAGCCCTTGTAAACTGCTTAAGCAGGCTAAACACTGCATATAAAATTTAAATGGGCCTTTAGTTCTGATGTGGGCCATCTTGTGCATGTTTTACTGCTGCAAACTCGCAGATGCATATCATAGCTTTATCCGTAATGGGTTTTACGGAAAATGTACAGAAGGTGCATGCAAAGGGGTATATCCAAATTGTTTTTTTTTAATGTGTTGAAACAACCTTTAAAAGGTGAGACAGGCCTATCAGTCCAACTCATTCCTGTTTACTATATAATACTAGCTCAAAACAAAATTCATCTCAGCAGCATAGAACATTATCAAAAACAAAAGAAGTGCAACTTGTAAGTCCATTTCAGATCCAGGTTTAAATCCAGTTGTAATTATTTCCATTGCATTTCTTGTTGTAATACAGTACTTTCATACAAAGTACACTATGAAATGTCAATTAGCAAAAGTTGTCAATCTAAGCCAGTAGGTTACGTCGAATCTTGTCATGGTCTCCCACCCTGGGTGGCACACTGGTAGCAGTGGAATTCACTGACTTCATCGATCTATTATATTTTACCCACGTTTTTGATGGATATGGGCACCAGTGACCCCTGTGACCTGAAAAGAGTCACTGTGCAACACCCTGAACAGGTCCAAGTCCATCACAGGGATACATAGAGGCAAACTAGACAAACAACATTCATACCTAGAGACAATTTTAGAGTTACCAATCAGCCTAACATGTGTTTTTGTTCTGTGGAAGGAAACCGAAATATCCAGAGAAAACCCACGCACGCATGGACAGGACATACAAACTCCATCCAGAATGGCTCCCTGGATGGGACTCGATCCGGCGACCTTCTCAATGACATATGGCGACTCTACCAACTGTGCCACTATCCTGCCCTTCAATCACACCCTTTAAACTAAAATGAATTTTCAGTACATCCAAGAGGCACAACTAATCACAGAAAGTTTGGTCCTGGTGTACAAATAGTTTCTATGGTCTAAGTGAAATTTATATGTTCCAAGTGCAGTTTTTATGGTCCAGGTGTAGTTTATATGGATGGAAAACAAAGAAAAAATGTTCCTGTTAGCAATACAGTAATAGCAAATACAAACAGGGATAGTTGAGAGAGTAAAGATATCAATAGAGTATATAATTATTCTGACAGTCTAAACCTATAGCAGCAAATAAGGGCTAGATCAGAACACCAAAACCAGCCCTAACTATAGGATTTATGTAAAAGAAAAGTTTAACACCTAGTCTTAAGAGTATATAGTAAGCCTCAGAAACATAAACTGGAACTTGGTTCTACCAGAGCAAAGCCTAATAACAGAAAGTTCCCATTATACTTTTAGAAACTAGGAACCACCGTCTGAGAGTGAAGTGCTCTGTATGGAAAATATGGAACAATAATATTTAATAATACAGTACTATCAATAATTCCAATTCAAAAATTATTAATCCCAAAGGGAAATTAAATGTTGTAATCCATTATCCTGATTTCATTAAGAGTTGTTCTAGATGCTGATGGCTGTGGGCAGGAAGGATATTTTCTAGCGGTTGGTCTTACAGTGCATCTGAAGTAAATGGTTGCAGATGTTGATTCCTCTACTTGGACTTGCCGGGTTGCTTGGTCTTTTAGGGCAGCAGTACTGCCTGAATGTTGAGCAGAACTCCTCCCTAAGCGATGGTCACTCCTCTCAGCAGCTTTTGAAGCTCCTCGTCATTGCAGACAGCCAGCTGCAGCAGTGCAATGTTATTGTTCATTAATATTTCATATAAGATGGACCTTGGTTGTTGAGAGTTTTGTACATTAGAAGTAAGATGTTATATTCTACTTTGAATTCTACAGGGAACCAATAGAGAAAAGGTACAATTAGAGAAATATACTGGTACTATCTCATATTCATTAACTGTTGATGGTGAGACTTTCAAAAGAAATGGGATTTTTTTTTGCCCTTTGAGAGAACAGTTACAATTTTTAGTGGTACAGTGGTGATAAAAAGGCATCTGTCAACATGAAAAGACCAGTTTAAAACAGAAAAACAAACAGGCAGTTGTTGCAGTGAAGGGGGCAATGTGACCTGGACCTCAGATGGTGGGACAGATGCACTATTAGAGCTTATTTCTGAAGCTATCCGCTATATAGTGTAAAGCCTTCTGTAATACACAGGGGAGCCTACTCTTCAGGCCAGGACCCAGCTGTCCACTTATATTTTAAGAATGAAGGACAATCTTTGGAGGACACTAGTCTTCATATTTTGGACAGAAAAGTTGGATGTTTTGAGAGAGGTGTGGAAGAAACCAAATAGCTACCGGTAATAGCCAAAAGTTCAAAAAGAACACGGAAAGGAGGTCTTCAGGTTCAGCTGACAAGCTTTTTGTAGTATGGAGTCAAATCCCATCTGTTTCACTAAAATTCTCATCAAAACATTTAACATGTATACTAGGGTAGCAAGACACTAAGGACACTGAGAAGAGAGGAACAGGAGAGTGATTTGTCACGGTTGGGGTTATAGCCATTTTGTACATCCCAATGCAAAAAAGGAAAATTCGGAATTGATTTTCAAATGGGCAAACCCAATGCTAACTGTGTTAGCCTTTCTGTGGAGTTTTCAATGTTGAGCTAACATTTATGCTAATTGACGGTCAAGTCTGAGAGTTGATTTCCAGTTTGTCTTCAATTAGCAAAAAGACCAACAAGTCATTCGCTAACAACGGCTGCCAGTTCTTTGTAGAACTCTTCTTTTATCATCATGTTAATTACCTAAAGCTTTAGTTGTGTCCATAGTTGACTTATCTATATTTAAAATATCTGTCTTCAGGTCATTTTTGTCTTTTTTGTGTGCTTGTCAGCTTGTCGATGTTAATGAGCCAATGTTGCGTTTCAGGCCTTCAAACAATTTAATCTTTTTACTTACTGACAATCCCAGTGGTTCTAAAATACTGACGCTTACCGACGTTGTCTTAATTGACAAGTATCAAGTCTAGTAAACATTTAAAAATGCAAAGTTTTGATTGGGTAAGAAAATTAAAATAGGCTCAGAGTGCTGTATGGAGTCTATTAAAGTTTAACACCTGAGATCTGAACTAATAATTTTAAATCTAAACTTGATGATTTTGGCAGCTTTTGAAATAATTCATTATATTTCCATTTTTTAAATTTTTTTTAATCATATATTATTCACACTGAGCCATTGTGCCAGGGCAAATTACAGGGTATTTATGTGAAACGCAACAGGAAGCACACCACCTCCATGTTTCAACCTGATAGCCAGGTATGACACTAATCATTTCAGACTGGGATCAAGGCGCCGAGGGAAAAGACAGACATGAGAGGGGTGGGGGTGGGGTGTCTGTCGGGGGTGGTGTAATGGAAGGAAAAGAGTCAAAGCGAGAAAACCATAAAATGGCTAGAGGTGATCCCTTTGGCCAAAGTGGGCCATTTGTGTGTGCCTGTGTGTGTTTGCGTGGCTGTGGTAAATAGATGTCAGGCCCTATCATCTTTGCCAGCTTAACGAACCATGGCACTCTCGCTAGGTGAGGGCGTGAGGGCACGCAGGTTAGTTCTTGTTTCAGGAGCGCACAAACACACGTTCCTCACTACTGTGCTCTCGCAAACAGTTTTCTCTCGTGTGGATACGTCGTTAATGTCAAGAAAAATAAATACATTTTCTCATCTGCCTCCCAAAGCCAGTCTCGCCCGATTCAGCCTGGAAGCTGCATTCTTGTTAAAAGCCCTTTCCAACATCTAAAACGTAGCTACAGGAAGTGAATAACTCCCACACTTGTGTTTTGGCTCATAACCTCAAGCCCACGGGGGATGATTAAGCGGAGGTAAGAACATGTCCAGTCCTTTCTGTCTAAATGCAAAGTGCCCTTATAAAGCAAATGAGAGCTAGGATGCTGCTTGAGCACATTTGGCTTCAGTTTGTGTGTATCTGTGTGCACGTGGAGGGCACAGGAAATGTCCTGCCCCACTTATCTCCCCTCATTTTTTTGAGAAGTAGAAAGGGGAGACTGCTGTCTGTCCCTGTCTTTAAATAGATGCCCACCCCCTTCTTCTCCTCGGGGGGCACCACTGGACAAAAGCAAAGTCAACCCAGCTACCGTTCGCATTCGCCAACCCGTTTACCCTTCACAATACAGGGACGATCAGTTTTTCAAATGATTTTTAGGTGTTACAGCTCTTGACTTTGAGTCCTTAGACTGACTAAATCAATACCAAATCAGCACCTGCTTTTCATTTCCTCGCAAATCCTCTTACTCTCCTCTCAGTCCTGCTACATGTCCATCAAACCTTTCCGCCGCTCGCTCTTTCACTCAAAATTACTCTATTTTTTTCCTCCCTGTCTATCGTCGCTCTCTACCTACACAGACTCACTGAACTTTTCTCTTTAGAGCACAACCAATTTGCAGCGAGTAAGTTAGAGAAGGTGATATGAATCTTATCGCCCCGCTGCTTTAATTATTCCATCTTCAAGGTGCGTTCCTTTTTGAAGAGGGCCGGGGTTATTAAATAGTGTCCATTTTAATCAAGGCGTGCTATAGCCCCAAATTGGGGAAGTAATTAAAGGTGGAATAATGAAATTGAATCGCAAAGTAGACCACATTTTTCTCTGAACTGGATTTAGTTCATTTTGTGGCCGACAATCGTTCTTCTCCTGACAATCCTAGGGGGCAGAATTGGATTAATTTCAGAAAGGTTTCATCTTGTGAAACCTTCTCTACCTCAAACTTGCCTCCTTCCTTCTTTTGTGTTTGGAGAGAATTGAACCCTAAACGATAAGCCTTCATAGCTTTTTTTTCCACCCCCTTTTCTGGTTTGCTCTCCTCCTGAGTGTCTCCAGTCCTTCCTGGACTGCGTAATATAGCATTAATGTCTCTGTCTCCCAGGCAGCATCTGATAATTACCAGGAAAGTAAAACAGACCTCTATGCAGCGGCTTCTTAAACCACAAAGACACCTTTTATGGGATTAAAGTGTCCCTTTTATTGTGTTCCTGTCATGTGGAACAAGTGTGTGTTTGTGTATAGGTTTCCTTAGCAACGGGGCAAATCACAGTGTCTGCCAGAGTTGTGCTATTTGTCATGAATGTTAAAAGTATGTGTGCGCTACTTTTAGCTTGAGTAAAAGCTTTTAGCGAGATCCTGTTGGTTGATGTTTATCGTTTAAATACAGTTCTTGTTGACCATTCCTCTATATTGCTTTGGACGGTCAAATCAAAAAGCCTCATCAAAATCAAAAACATGTTTATTTACTTTCAAATTTCACTTGGTTTAATTTAAATTGAGATGTACACATATACAATGAAAGAAAAAGCGTCCCTTACTCATGCACTACTTTCTTGTAGGAAAGTATTCAGAAAGCTTTGCAGATGAGAAACAAAACATCATCAATAATTAATAGAAGCGTAGCAGCCTATGAGTCACTTTAGCCCCATTCTCAGTCCAGGTCGAGACCCTCGTGCTATCTCTGTGATTTCTGCAACAATTGATACAGCATAGGGTTCAATGTTAACCTGCAACTGTTATCTGGTACTCACAGAGCTGAAATGGTCAGTGTGTGTAGAAATTAAATAAAGTCTGTGCAATCCGATGGCCATAAGATTATAAATGAGAAGTAATCAACTCATAATTTGTGCATTATTTTATGCCTTCTATTGTTCCAAAATGATGGCTTTGACATGTAAGGTGACATCCTTACAAGGGAATGTCAGCTTCATTGGCGATTTATAAAACAGTCAAAAGCACTTGTCTTTGGTGGCCATATTGCATTCGTATTTTGTAATTGAAGCTACTGTCTGATTTAAACCTATTCCTATGATTGAATTTGGCCAAAACAAAAAAATGGTTAGGGGTTGAGGGTTCTAATGGCGCTAGCTGCAATGCAAGCTTGGCAGCGGGGGACATTCTCCCTCCAAATGTCTGCAAACAGAATCTGAATTACCCACTTCCTGCTCCCTCTCTGCCTAAAATGCCTTCCATCTCTGCGCCTCAAGGTACCCATGCTCCCTATCAACTGCACTCCAAACAAACAGCCGGTGTATCAGTCAGGTTCTCTGGGATATGCCATAGGGAAAGTGCAAAACAGAGGAGGTGGGGAGTAGAAAAAGTGAATCACACAAGAAGGAATTGCAAAAGAGACAAAAAGGGTGTGAGATCCAGGTCTGTATCCATTGGGGAAATGGGTTCATACTTAGTGAATGTACATGTTGCTCTGCTAGATGAATACAAGGGTACATAGCAACACTCACAGTGATGAGTAAAAACTCAGTTCATTCATAAGTCAGTGTGCCTAGTTGTACTATATTTACATGTTCAGATTTATAGCCATATGGATTTGAAATTGTTGGCTAGCACCCGTGTATATGTGTAATTGAAATAAACAGCAAAGAGAACGTTGATTGTTGTATGTGTGTGTGTTTACGTGTCTAGGACTCTAAAACATTCTTCACAGGCTGTACGAACTGAGACTCTCGAGGATGCGCTATTTCTGTTAGTGTCCTAGCAGACCCAATGCAGAAACGCTCTGCAAGCAGGTAATTAATTGGTGCGAACGCTGCAGCCAGGGGTGGAGAGCAGAAGAAAAAGGATTTGGTTTAGAAGAAAGTGGAGAGGAAAGAAAGAAACATCAGAGAATTGGAGACAATTGCTCTCTGTCGAGGAGAGAATAAAGTCAGTGTCACTTTCTGATTGTGAAATCAAAATGGCTGCCGTGTAGAAAGGCTTTTATCCTCAGTGAAAGTGCTGTTTGCTGAGTCACAGTTTAGCCCTTTAGTGACACTTTATTACTCATTTCACACATGAGGTTTTCCATATGTTAAAGGCATCGTGGGGAAGAAAGTGGTCCACAAGGGAGCGAAGCAGACGACATTGATTGACGTTTGGCAGTGATGAGCAATCCCTGACTGAAAGTCAAGACCTCCCCCCAAGCCCCCTCTCGTTAACGCAGGAGGCTGCACAATCGACCCCAAGTGTAAGCACAGTGAAGCGAGCATTTCATCTCTGAAATCAAGAGGCATTTAAGCCTAATGACGTGCCCACTATGCCGTCTGCATCAAATCTAACTTTAAAAAAAAAAAAAAAAAAAACACGACACACTTTTGTCCACACACAGGCATCATTAGCTGGCTTGTGTTCACTTCCTGTGTCAAAGGTCACAGTGACAATTCGCCAGTACCGTATTTAGGAACATTACCACCATCGCTCACAGCGGTAATGAGGAAGCAGCAGATGGATGCCATTCTAGAATCTGCTTTTAATGACTGAACAGGGGATTGGGCTCCTGTCCGCAATTGGACTCTGCTGACTCTTACTCTTAAAGGGCAACTGCCACATATCCAAGCTAAATGGAAGCAGTAGGGGCTCCTTTTCAAACGTTTCTTTTTTTTTTAGACAGTCTGGCTTTGGTTATTATTTCCCCCCTTAGTGATCATCAAGAGTGGAAATAGTAGATTAGAGAAAAAAAGCATTATCCTTGTTTTTGTTTTGTTTCTTTCTGCAAAGGCCCAACAAATCAGGCTTTGGTTTGATCCATACAGCGTTGGCCATTTGGGAGCGCCTTGTTTTGCTTTGTCCACCCACACCAATCCCTGATCCCTTAGTTTTGTAAATGGATGCTTTTGATGACCAATCAGTTCTGGCAGATTTAGAATGGGATTTAGCATTACAAAGGTAGTCCCACTACATTGTAATCCTTCAACCTCCCCTTCAGCTTCCTCCCTCACACTTTTGTGGGGAAACAGAAAAAAAAATATATACTGTACATGAAAAGCTTTAATCAACATGGACAAGCCTAAGAGGTCTTCCTTGCCGCAGGCTTTGCTTTTGCCATTCCACTGCCACATTGATCATTAGTGCAGCCTCTTTGCAGACTAATACTTCAAGTTTTAATTGCTGCACTGGAGCTGGGGAGAATAACAACAAACCTGTATCCTTCCTGTTTGCACACCTCGGTGTGTTTTCATCTGCAGAAGTCACTGTTCAGAAACTTGCTTGAAACCACTGGGGAGGAAGGGGCCGAGGTTGTACCCGGGAGATACGTGAGGCAGGGGTGCATATCCCGACCTCTTGAGACTGTCTCACTATTACCTCATTTCCCCTGCTTGTAATTATCAGTGTGTATTAGCCGTTAGCCAGCATAGAGGAAGGCCTTTCAGGACTCAAAGGAGGCCACAGGGGGTACGATGCAATAGGATATCAGACCATCTACCTCCGGTCCCAGAGGGTGAACCAGGAAAACAGCTTAAGCAAACAGCCTCCTAGGTAGTGTTCTCATTAGTGCAATCCTGGCTATTAACAGCATTAGTGCCAATGTTTTGATTGCTGTCATTATCATTAGCAGCTTGAGTAGCACAGCTACCTACTGGAGAGGGTTTGGCAGTGGGGTATGACAGGTGTTTTTTACTTGTTGACAACCCAAAGCAGGCAGCTTGTTGTTTGGAAGCACGTCAGTGAAGACTTTAAAGGGGGCCAGATTAATGTTTTCCAAGAAGTGGGAGCATTTCCAGATTATCTTGTCATTTGACGTGCAAGGGCTTTCGCAAGTTTTGTGCCAACACACTTGACAATGAGACGCCATAAAAAAAAAGACAATGTGCCACAACATTTTATTCATTTATTTGGCTAGTTAGAAACAGAACACCATTTTGTGAATCTCCAGGCAGCTCCCACCAGTCTCCTTTGCAGCTCCTGCCTTGTTTATTCTAGCTTGATTCACGAGGTCATTGAGATTTATTGCAGCAAATTACTTTTTTCTCCCATAAAGCCCTGCTGGTAACTGCATGGCAATTTGGTCACTGAAAACTCACACAGCCCTGATGTTTGAAGACATCTTGCGAAAGTGAAAATGTTCACGTCACTAGCTTGCCCATTTTTTATTTATTTATTTAATTTTCAAATACAACAGTAATGCCCCTTTGTGAATTACAAAAATTACCAGGAAAAGCAAGAGCTGCATGAAATAAGGATTCTACAATCTTCCAAAAGGACGGACGGCAGAGGCAAAAGGTAGAGAGGAGATAGACGGGGGAAGGAGTGGTACGTATGCAACTGCACACATTTTTGTCATCTTGTTGCCACGCTGATGCACACAATTCTCAGGCCATCATGATTGACAGCCAAGGTATCAGCAAGGGAATGCGTTCACGGGGGAACGCTTGTGTGGTCACACAAGTGTGCATTTTGTGTTAATGTCATCCGTGTTGTTGCTGACCCTGATGTGTTGTGTGCACGGTTGGAAAGAGGCAGACACCTGGGAGGTAGCTGCATATGGGAAAGGAAAAGGAAAAAGAAAAGAGCATGTTGAGAAGAAGAAAGTGGTATCCTACTCTTGAAATAAGCATAGTGGTAACATTTTATTTATATTGCGTAAGTAAAGATGTTTTATCCTTTTTGCCTCTTTACTTTGCCATAAATCACAGAATGTTGAAACAAGAGAGATACAATACCAAATCAAAGTTGGATATCTTCAGTATTTTTTCTGTCTTTCTCATTATTTGGGATGCAGTTTTGTGGCACTTCTTTCACCAGGTTTATGATCAAGTGTTGATGGTGCTAACAACCTTTCAATAAGGGTAGGGGGGGGATAAAACAGACAACTGTTAGGCACCACACTTAATATTACTGCGCAAGGCATATTAACAAAGGAGGTTGAGAGAGTATAATATAGGATGGGGATAGGACCTAGGTGTGATGTCAGAAGAAAATCAAGGCATTTCACTTGCCTTGTGACAAATTTTAAACTACCGTATATAAAAATGCACAACTCTGAGGTTTAAAAAAAAAAAAGTTAAAACAGTCACTCTGATAACTCTCAATCAGGTCATCTGGACAGTTTCTTTTTAGTAGAAACGTTTCACCCTCACTCCAGAGGGCTT
>JAVCKU010000161.1:10466800-10477773 GCA_032273985.1 Hypsolebias coamazonicus | reverse complement strand
GACAGCATCCAACATCTGCAGGTGCTTGTAGGAGCGTTCATGTAGATAATGTCACCGTAATCAATGGAGGGAAGGAATTAACATATTTTTAGTAGTAACTATTGTTGTAGTGTCTGTAGTATCTGTCGTAGTATCTATATTATTGGTTTATGTGATATTTTAAGGTGGAGCCCAACAGCTACAAGGGATCTTTAGGGGTTATGGTCTGTTTCTGATTAGTTCCTGATCAACAGCAGTTAGCACATTGGTACACTGCAATCAGATCCAAACAAGATTAAAAGCAAAAACAACTGGACTTTATTTGTGACTGAAGACATTTCTCTTCTCATTCGAGGAGATTTTTAAATTCAAAGAAACAAGGAGTGTGGGGTTCAAGTTAAAACGACGAGGTGTTCTGTAAACTTGCACAATGCAGATTAACACATGCAGATTGACCTCTCACTCTTCACATCCTCATAGAGGATCGTTAGGGTCTTTGTTAGTCCCACCCACAGAGGGGCCACACTGCAGTTAGCTTACTTGTAGCCGTTAGCAGAGAAGCTCTTGCCAAACACAGAGGCACCATCTTTGATTAGTGGTGACAGAGTCTTCCAGTGATGCTTCTGGATTGGAGGGTATGCCTCCAGAACAACGGTGAAGGTCACATCTCTACCTTCATACACATCCACTCTGCTGTAGCCACTAACGTTAGCCTTGCCGTCACTAGTCAGGTCACTTCTGTTAGCACTAATGTTAGCAATCAGATCTTTGACTTCCTGCAAGCTGCTGCTGATATTTGCTGCTCGTTCCTGCTGCTTCTCGTCTAGCATGCTGCTGGAGTTGGCAGCCAGACTCTTAGTGATGTGCAGGGCATCAGTGGTCTGTAGGTACAGGTAGACTCTCAGGTAGGGGTGATCTGATGAAGACAAACAGTCCACGTCACTGTGTTTCCCTCACATATGATTTCATCTTGTTTCCTTGAGTGGTTCTAATTTATGTTATCTTTCACTTGTCATATTTTTAAAGATTATTTACAAACCCAACACTGTAAGATATGTTGTTGCCATGGACACCCCGGCCTCATTGACAGCAGTACAGGTGTACGGTCCGCTGTCATTCTGGCTGACAGCAGAAACTGTCAGAGTGTTGTTGATGTACAGGTGACTGTTGGCATAGTGTTGTCTGTTGGAGCTCTTCAGTTCCTGAAACAAACAAACAGTCAATCAGACGGACAGGTGAGTCAGGACACAGGTGACGAAACAACTCTCACCTTTATGTGTGGGTGTGTCCAGGAGACGATTACAGAGTGGGAGGGGTTACTGGCCTGACAGGTGACTTCAAACCGCTCTCCTTGCAGACGGAGAACTTCAACCTGAGTGACGGACAAGGAGGGGGGGTGATGTAGCCCTGCACACAGGGAGAGCGAGAGACCAGGAAAAGTGAAGCGCTGGTTGTACAGACAGACAGGTGTACTGACAGGTGAACAGGTATCTTACTGGGAAGAATCTGGAGGTCAACAGGTTTGGACCTGAACTCTTGTCCGTTTCTCCAACCTGAACACGTGTATCGGCCTTTGAAGGCCCTCCTCAAGTTTTGGATCAGAGCTCCTCGCCGATGGTCAAAGGTGACGTTCATACCTGGTGGCAGGCCTCTTTCCTTGTCCTCTGATTGGACAGTGAGGTTCATGACAGACGGGTCAGTCAGCAGACACCTGAACAGGAAGTCATCACCCTCTTTGAGGATGGGTGTGTGACGAGGTGTGACAAACACTTTGGACAGGTCACCTGGGTCTGAAAGTGGTGCATCATGGGAAACTAGAGGTTATTTTTGGGCATGATAAAGAGAAGCACAATAATCTCTGTCAACAGGTGCGCCTCAGGTGTTTTTACCTTTAATGTACAGGTGGATCCAGGTGTTCAGGTGACTCTGATTGGTGTAACTGCACAGGTAAGTGCCTGTATGTCTGGGCTCTGCTGTGCTCACCTGCCGTGAGTTCAAATGTTTGTCCTTGTACATCGGAAGAATGGCAGTGCTGGACCAGTGCACTGATTTGTTGCCATGGCAACCAAGCCTCAAGGCAGTGCCAGCAGCCAGAACCACTTCTGATTGGTTCTGAAGGAACTTTGAGTTCAAACTAATTGATGGAGGCCCAGGAGATTCTAAAACAAAAAGACAGTGAAAATGTCAGTGCATCAAAACATGACCCGTACCTGAGCAGGCGCAGGTGGCACACACCTGAGCTCACCTGAGCACAGACTAAGCCAACCATGTCTGAACACAGAGCACACCTGGGATCAGACAGACAGGTGTCCATGGAAACTCGAGAAGGAAGTTTTTTTTCTTTGTTACAGGAAGAATGTTGGTCTGCAGGCACACCGTTCCGTTCTGGTGGAGGGAAGCGTTGTAGAACAATGAAAAAAGTATTGATCAATGTGATCAATGTGATTAGAGCTGCTGTCAGTCCACAGGTTGTAGAACAATCTACAACCTGTGGGCTGACAGCAGCTCTAACTACACAACGTGCACCTGTCTGTCTCTCTGCTGCTTTTCTATGATGTGGAGACAGACAGGTGCACCTGCAGCTGTGAATTAGCAGAGGCATCACAGAAGAGAGTCATGAACTCCACACAGAGCAGACGCTTCAGTTTGGTACCAACAGAACCAGATAAAGAAAAACAAATGAAATAAACTAAATACAGGTAGTCCTCGACTTACGAACGGGTTCCGTACCTACAAACCGTTCGTAACTCGATTTTAATGTAAGTTGAAACTCATTATACTGCGCCGCAAACCCGTTCGTAAGTCCGGATTTTTGCCATAAGTTGAGGAAATACATGTAAAATATTTGTTAACGCTGCGCCGCACACCGGTTCTTAAGTCCGAGTTGCTGTAAGTGGAGGGCGCCTTAAGTCGAGGACTACCTGTATTTCATGTTTTGCTAATTTTGTCAGTGTCATACAACTGCTATCAAAACATATAGCATAATATTCTCACACATTTTGATTTATCATTTGACAGCTTTGACCTGAAAGACACGAGTTCCCTGCATTTAATTCTGTTCAGTTCCGTTTAGTAAAATTTGAAATTGAAATGAACAAAATTAGTAAAAAAGTAGCTTAGTTAATTCAATTCAGTTCATTTATATTGTGCCAAATCACAACAGATGTTGTCTCAAGGCACTGTTCAGAAACATTCATATACTGTATATTATAAAAGCCAATTAGTAAAAGTTCTCTATCTAAAGAAGCCAATACTCACTGAATCTTCACTTTGTTGCATTCTCCCATCCTGAGCAAGCACAAAGGCAACAGTGGAAAGGAAAACCTCCCTTTTAACATGGAGAAACCTTTAGCAGGGAAAGGCTCAGGATGAACAGCCATCGACCGACTGGGGTTTGAGAGGACAGGGAGGAGAAACAGACAGAACAGCAAGTCCAGGAGTACCATTTATAAGTAAAAGTAAGTAAAACTTTAATTCTATAGCACCGTTCACAGACATATCCTGAACACCCTTGGTATAGACTCAGATACCTGAAATGTACGAAGAAAAAAAAAACTCTAAAAAAAAGAAAACCGTATTATGAATGCTGACTCAGCTGTCATACAAATATTTGGCAATCAGATGGACCCCCACTCCTCTAAGCCCTCACAGCCGACACCTGCGAGTGTTGTGAACATTAGAAGGATAGGACATGTGGGGTTATTGCAACTGATATTGTCACTTCAGTATTCAACACTGACTTTGCAATCACATTTATCTCAAATGACATAACTGTTCTTTTCTGAACGGCACCATCTTCCCCCCACCAACCTCAAATGCATCAACAATATTATAACATTAGAGCATTAAGCCCTGCTTTGTTTTTTCTTTACCACTCCTATCAATGTATTTACTTACTCATATATCTGTCGGTTACCTTTATTTGTATGTCGCCAATACAATAAATGGTACACACAAAAAATGTTTTACTGAGTTATACAACAGATTTACAAGCGCCTGCCATTTTTTCACGAGCAACAATAAACACAGTGTGACCATTATTGCCGGTAATTTCATTTCCTGACAGTGGCATGCAGTTCTTCATATATGTGCAAAGACACCTCCCTCACCATCCCCAGCATATATTGTCAGGAGTACCAGGTCTAACTGAAAAAATAAGGGGACATTCGTTATTAGGAATTTGGCAGTGTTGAGGTACTTTCAGTGGTGGGTTGTGTTCAGGTAGCCTATGAGAAAAAACCTGGGACAGAGAGACAGAAAAGCCTTCAGGCGAAGGATAGAAGGGGGGGCCGCCTCAGTACAGTACAGAGCACATGAAAGATGGAGAGAATATAAAAGATAATGTTCCCCAAGCTCAAATGCGGGAGCCTAATTAATGAAATCATTGATCACCTCTACAATATCAAACACAAAGCAACCCATTTCAATATAAATTCCAATTCCTTTTCATGCTCACTGGTGTGAAATAACGACTTAAAATCACATCAGAGAGGAGAATTCAACCATAAACCTTAGAGGAAACTGTTTGATATCCACAATTTATGACATTTTTATTGTCTTTAAATTTTATTTTTCCAGCTCAACTGTGGGAAATGGCATCCGAGGAATAACGGTTAGGGCCGTGTTAAATTGATTTCTATTTCATGTTTATTTTATGAATGCACAAAGGGATCGAGGGCCAACTTTTCTTATGGGTTACGGTTGAAACAAATAAACAAGTTCATGAGGAAACTCCTGCAATAACTTTGATTTAATTGTCATCACATAAATTCTCTCTACAGTTTATTTTCTTGGAGACAGCGCTCAGGGGGATGATGTCATTACAGGTAATTTTATTGCCTTCACAGCAAAAATGGACACACATACAGTGGAAGCTTAATCCTGTGATCATGTCTAATCTGTTGAAATCAAGGTTTCTAAGGTGAAAATGAGTAATCTGAATGAATTTAAGGCAGATAATTTTCACTGCTGTTATGCAGAGTATAGTGAGATTACATATTTTAATGCCAGGACTACCATATCTTTTTTTTTTCTTTTTCTTCAGACAAATTATTCATGGGCTACTGAAAACCTATTTGTATAGTACAAAACATTTAGGGAGGTATTATTGGTTGATTATCAAAATGTTTGATTCATGGTACATTTTACAGCAATTAGGAAAACAAGCAAAACGTAGCAGTAAACATTTAGAACTTTGTACGTTTGCCAACTTTTTAGATAAATGAGAATCACAAACACATTAAAAAAAAAATCCAAACTTGATTCTTCACTTTACTTTTTCCCCTCATCTCAGTGTAGAACCACTAGACGGGAACAGCTTCTACGCTGAGGCTAATAGACTCATGAATCTCTAACCAGAATAATCACTGTGAAAAATCACATCATGTTGCTGCTGATCCATTTCATGTTGCTGTGTTCTTTTGTACTCATCTGCTCACACAGACTCATGTTCGTGCTGCTGTTTGGTGTATTGTTTTTGTACTTCTAGTGCTTAGTGTATTTTTAGTAAACATTTTTTAGTTCATAACTTAGATCTTATTACTGTTTTTATTTTACATTGTATATTTTTGTTGGATGTAACTGGGACCCTGTGTACACAATTTAATTCCATTTCAAGTACCACATGTGATGTGAATTACAATAAAGAACCTTGATTCCTTGAATCTCATATTGTTACTGCTGTACCTGCTGTATCCATATCTTCATAGTTCCACTATCATGCTTGAACATGTATCTAAACAAAAACATAAAAAATAAAATAAAAACGAGGGGGATGCTCCATGAGTATGGGATTGGAGGCCCATGGCTACTGGCTGTTCGGTCCCTATGCAAGCAGTGAGAGAGTTTGATTCACATTGCCGGTAGTAAGTCGGATCCCTTCAGGGGAGGTGGACTACGCCAGGGCTGCCCGTTGTCACCGATTCTGTTCATAACTTTTATGTACAGAATTTCTCAGTGCAGCCAGGGGGCAGAAGGAGTCTGGTTTGGTGGCCTCAGGATTCCTTCATTGGAATTTGTGGATGATGTGGTTCTATTGACGTCATCGTGCTGTGACCTTCAGCTCTGACTGAAGCGGTTCGCAGCCGAGTGTGAAGCAGCTGGGATGAGAATCAGCACCTCCAAATTTGAGGCCATCGTCCTCAGTCGGAAAAGGGTGGAGTGCTCTCTTTGGGTCAAGGGTGAGGTTCTGCCTCAAATGGAGGAGTTCAAGTATCTCTGGGTTTTGTTTACGAGTGAGGGAAAAATGGAGTGCAAGACTGACAGAGAGACTGATGCAGTGTCTGCAGTATTGCAGACTCTGTGCCAGTCTGTTTTGGTGAAGTAGGAGCTGAGCTGTAAGGCAAAATTTTCTGTTTACAGGTCGGTCTACATTCCTACCCTCACCTATGGCCACAAACTCTGGGTAATGACCGAAAGAATGAGATTCCAGATACAAGCAGTTAAAATGAATTTCCTCCGCAGGGTAGCTGGACTCTCCCTTAGAGATGGAGTGAGAAGTTCAGTTATCTGTGAGAGACTCGGAGTAAAACCACTGCTCCTCCACATCTAAATGAGCCATTTGAGGTGGTTCGGGTATATCAGTCTCTGTAAATATAACGCTCCAAATTTTCAACCTTGGCTGTCAAAATCATTAGAACTACAGCTCATGTGTAGTTAGAACTTAAAGGATATGATTGGTTCTGGGGAATCTATAGATTGACCCAGATGGTCAAAAAAAGACGTCTATCTAAAGGGGAGGGCTAACACAGCCATTCTGACACCATGATATTATTTAAATTTGAAACTGCTAACAAGGGTCCGTATGCTTTTCTAAGACAACAAGGCCAGTGAAAAGACTGCTGCCAGCAAAGATTTTAAAATTACCATAAACTTTGTTTAAGTTCAGCCAGTACTGTGCTGGGAAAAATGGCTATGAAAGTCAAATGCAGCAATATTGCATTCTGGCTTTACCGGTAATTGGTTTTGCTATGGTCAGACATGGCTATCCATCTGTCCCCTAGTATCTTTACCCACAGTGACTCTCGCAACCTATCAGGATCACTGCTGTCATTAGTGTTCATGTCCAACAGTCACCGTGTGAGAGGCAGAGTACACCCTGTACAGGTTGCAAGTTGAACTGGGCTAATGCTGATGTAATAATCTCAGTGAACATAGAGTATATGAGCCGAAATGCGAGATAGGACTCCAAGACGTAAAAAAGTTAACAGTGCTTATTTAAGTGATAAGAAATGTGCAGTCATATAGACGGTCTCAGGAACCCTGGGGAAGCAAGGAGTGCGGTCAGGTAGGTCCTTCTTAACAATGAAGATCTGATGGTGTATTTTCTTTTTGTTTACAGAAGGCAGGGCCAAACAGGGAAGATGGCCAAAGATTCTAGGACTAGGAGGCTCAGGCCTGGCAGGCAAGTTGCTGGAGGGCAAGGAGATGGTGGAAGCAGTTCAGCAGGGTATTGGTCACAGGAGATCAGGATTCACAAGGAGCTCAGGCAGGAGGACGGTAAGGCAAAGAGCACAAAGGTGAGTTAATATATGTCTCAGTAGTACACAATAAGGCCAGAAGCACAAAAAACAGTTGGCATCTAAATGCTCCATGGTAGAATTGAGCTCATATGCAGCCTTAAGTACGCATGGGTCCTCATGAGAAGGATGGGTCACAGGTGTTGGTAATTAGGCGCCATCTTCGAACTTAGAGGCTGCAGAAGGTTAAACTCTCACAGCTGATTTTTTTTTTAATTACAAAATTTGGCTTAAATAACTGGCAAAACAATTGCTCACCAATTGTTCAGTTTACTTTTACCCCTAACCAGCACCCACACAAACATACACCCCACCCCCCACAGGTATAGTTTTAGTATGTCACGTTCCAAAAATGTAATTTGTGAACATACATTTTAAATATAGCATTGTAAATCTTTTATGAACCCCTTCAGTCCATCCTTTCGAACTCAAACTAAAAGCAGAGAAGCAGTAAACAGACAGACAGAGAGTGGAGCTTTGAGTGATATTTTTTCCGGTGTGTGCATGCTCTACAGTTATTATCCACAAGACTCCCCGTGACCCCCACTGTCCGATGATAGATTTCCCACAATGACCTGCAGCAGCAAATTAGCTAATCACATGAGCCCCGCCAAGCATGAGGTATGAACAGTGGGCTGATAGTTGTGAGGCCAAACAAACGGCAATGGAATGGGCAAATGTACTCCCACCCATTAATCACATATCAGTTGAGAGTTGAATGCACACAAATTTATATGTACTAGATTTATGTGGCAGAAGCAATTTGACAAAAATCCATACAGGTCTTAGTAGTTTGAGCCAGGCTGTGATTAATGAGAACTACTTACATAAGAGAAAGTGAGCGGGGTGAGAAGAAAATGGGAGACAGAGCTGGAGAAGGCAGAAAAATGACAAATGCATGGCAGTACATGGTGAGGGAAATGAATGGAGAAAAAGGTGACTAGTTGATTGACCATCAAACAACCAGCATCCAACACCAAACATCCTTACAGCTAACATCTAGACTTCTTGTCCTTAAAAAAAAAACAGTCCTTGACAAATGATGAATCCCTTTATTTACTGCAGCCCATCTTACAATTAGTTAAATTAAACAAAGAAAATAAATAAATAGAATAAAAAGGAAAACCATCTACGTAGGGCTACGTTCACAGTGCAGGTCTGAATGCTCAATTTCAGCTTTTTGCTCAGATCTTTTTTTTTTTTTTTTCATGGTCATTTTATTTTAAATGTAGTCATGTCTCTCTTGTAAATGAGTTCCATATGTTCATTGTGACTAACCTGTATAAATAATGGTTGAATGAATGAAAATGCAACCTCTATCAATCACCACTGTGAGCTTGAAGTGACCCATGTTTAGAAGAAGACCTGACGTCACAGTCTGCACACCTTTTTTACAAGTGTACAAATAGATGCTACACTTGTTGGCATGTGTGGTCATTTGGTCTTGTATTTATATCTAATCTTGCCCTTTTTTCAACTTTTTAGGTGCCCAATGACTGGGAACAAATGTAGCATACTGAAGACAGGAACAAATTCATGGACCGATAGATCGACAGACAGATAGATTAGTTTAAATAACAGTCTAAAGGACAAAAAATAAAAATAATTTAAAAAAAAAGGCAGGAAAGGGGAAGTGTGGTGGGAAAGTTGGTTTTGCTCCTTGCGTTTTGCTGTTAACATGCACAGAGCACCAGCAATGAAAATTCAATATAATTCTTTTTTCTGAAAGAATGATCTTGTGATCTCATTATTTCCTATGTGGACAAGTATGTAATGTACATATCAGCATTTTGTGTTAGGAACGTAAAACAGACATGCAAGTGCAGTCTTTTTGTTCTGTAGCACTTGAGACCCCAAACTATAATTAACCATTCTTCTCTTTTGATTATTTCTCCTATCCAAATGTTCACTTGTTCCTCATTTGTTCATAGTTGGACACCACACCATGCACATAGGTGTTGACTTGTGACTGGATCAGCCATACATTACAGTAAAAATGTAGGTGTGTGTGCATTTCTAACAAACCTGTGGTTCAAGGCCAGAGTGCAAGACAGCTATGTTCCATTTTGACACTTTGATAGACACAAAGCCATTTCTATCCCATGGTGCACAGCTATCTCTGCCACTGTGCTACACATCTCATTACTGGTAAATCAAAAGAAATCACCCAGAAGCCAAAAAGAATTGTGATAATGAGAAATAAAGAGCACATTCTTTCCAGAAGACTCTACAGCACATAAACATTCTGTTTTATAGGTAAATGTGCTGATAAAATCTTGAAATAAATAGGTAGAGGTTAACATATGTCAAGCTTAACTTCAAAAATATGTTCTATTTTGTTGTTTTAGTTGGGTTCTTATAACTTTATTTGCAGGAGGATAAATATTGTCTGTTCAAAACTGTAATTTCCATGTTTTTGCTTTCCAAACAAATTTGCTTCTGTTAATTATAAGGTGACATTCCATGTCCCAAGAGCCAGTTTTGGTAAGCCAGGGTGAGAGCGTCAAGGCCCTCGTCTTTGGCTACCATCCATTGCACTGTGCACTCGACTCGTATGGGCCCACCAGCAGGTGGTGGGTCCGCAGGAAGGATTCCTTTGGGCTGAGCCTAACTGAACCCTGTGGGTAGAGACCCGGACAGTAGGTATTCACTGCTGAGCCCCTCTCTGAGGCTTGGCTCCAGGGTGGGGCCTAGATAACCCATGTCTAGGCAAGGGACATTGAGCTTGTTACCATTTTCTGTCCATCCAAATGTTTTGAATTGTTCTTTTTCTGGCTTGTCACCTCACAAGCATTTCGTTTACCATATGTCTATGCAATTACCTTCACGTATTGTCACAAACTTTGGTTAGTGATCAATAGAATGAGACCCTAGAGATAGGATTAGAAGTTCAGTTATTTGGGTCAGACTCAGATTAGAGGTGCTGCTCCTCCACGTCGAAAGGAGCCATTTGAGGTGGTTTGAGCATCTGGCTTGAATGCCCCATGAACATCTCCCTAGGGAGATGCTCCGGGAATGTCTGACTGGGAGGAGACCCATGATACACTGGAGGGACTACGTCTCTCAGCTGGTCTGGGAACACATTGGAATCCTCCCAGAAGATGCTGGAAGAGATGGCTGGAAAATGAGATGCCTGGGCAAACAGACAAGCTCCCTAAGCACACTGAGAACCACTGTGAGCAACATCAGATGTGCACACTGTGGCCACACACCAGTATCACACCTGTTCGAAACTGGGATCAAAGCAAGTTACATGGCTTAAGAATCAAACTACAGCAGACATTTCCATTAGTTTTCTTTTAATGTAAGTGATTTGGCCCATATTTAATGAAAAAGACAATCTTTTTTTTAATCTTTATTCATTTCAATTCCAATTTTAAAACAGAAAAAACAAAAATAAACTATTTACAATTTTACGTAAATAATAAGTCAACAGTAAATGAAATGAAAGGAAGCAGAAGATAAAATCTTATTATG
>JAVCKU010000161.1:10406917-10420877 GCA_032273985.1 Hypsolebias coamazonicus | reverse complement strand
AGCTGCAACAATGTGCTGTACACATGAAAAAAGTATGTAAAATTAAAAAAAAAATTCCATATTTTTACATTAATTATTAATTATGATGCAAACGTAAGTGCGGAAATCCGCAAACCGCGGACGCCGTAAACCGGGGACTACCCGGTATACTAATTCAACATAGAAGTTCCTAAAATTCATTGGAAAATATATCACACCAATGTGCATTTTTCAGTGGCCAGTGTCAGGGCTGATCTTTAAAAGCCATTACGCTATTATCAGTAAAATTGTAGTTTTTTTTGGTCCAATGCTAATGCTTTTTTTTTTTTGGCTACTCCAGTTTTCAGGAGTTGCCACAGTGAGCAAACTATCTTGAAAGTTTTGAATATTGTTTTACGCCAGATGCAACCTGGGCTCAAAACTACAATCTCAGGATTACAAGCCTGCGTGCGGCACTGACCACCAAGCTACCGGTTAGCCTAACTCAGCCATCAAACTTTGTTTGTCTGCTCCCTTCTTCAGAGCTTGCCACAGCAACTGACATTGCATGAAGAGATTTGGCTATTCTTTTACACCGTGTCCCTTCCTGATGCAAACTGGGCTTGATCTGGCAGCCTCAAGATTTCAAGGCAATGGCACTTAACTGCTAGCTACTGCAGACGTTTAGTCTAACACGAATACACTTCATTATTTATACACGTTATCTAATAAAGTTTGATAGAATAAACATTGAAAATATGCTGTTGTGATTGATCAGGAGACACATTCTGATACAAAAGATAAACAAAGATAACCAAGGTTTATATGTAAAAATAAAAAAATAAGGATCTACAGGTCATACTGCTCACCTAGGAAAAAGAGGAATGCAGGTGTACGTCACTTGGAGGCACAAGAAGGAAACACAAGAGGGATCCACAATGAGAACTGAAGTACAACGCAATGACAGAGAGTGGAGCATATAACTACATATAACTACAGAACTGATCAGCAGGAATGGGGAACACCTGGGGAAAGAAGTTCAGAACGGGTGTACCACATCAACCATGAAGAGAGGATATGGGAAGAAAACCTATCCAGAAAATATTTTAAAAGGAAAACACTGATCAAATAACAGAAAAACGAGTATGGAGATCCAAATCCTCACAGCTAAAGGCAAATTGTGACTGTAAAGAGTTTGATATTCAACAGCTGGAATAGCATAGAACTCCAGGCATTATTTTGAATTTTTAGGGTTACAGCCTCACCATTTCCACTGGGAGATTGTTTTGTTATGGGTTAGAGTATATATTGCGGAAGTTCTGCTGTGCCAGCTCCCTGCAACCACACCTGAGGATCATCAAAGGCAGCAGAAGACATTCAGTGGATGCTGAAGCATTACCTGCCAATGATAGTTCTATCAAAGCATTTACTTGTGAATTAATCTAAATAGTAATCAATTGTATATTTCTTTGTGCTTTTAGAGTATAATCCCTGATGTCCTCATGCCCCCTGGATTCTCCTCTTTAGATCTCTGGCTCTCCCATGCCTTCCCTGCCTCCACACCTTCCTACCACTTGCCTACCTCCTGCCTGGAAACTTTATTCTGATGCGCACCTTCTTCGCCCTGAAACCATTGGGTCGGTTTTCCAACAACTGAGTCCTACCTCTACCGTAAGAAAGAGCAGAAACAACATTATTAACCACTGCTGAAAGACCAGCAACCATCTCCTTGCTTTTCGGGGTTCCAGCTCCCTCCCTGGCAAAACCAATGCTTTTTCCACCTTTGTAACACTGTAAACATATTTGAGTCTTGGTATCTGTTCTCTTTGTTCCTTGTATCTGGGTATAGCCACAATTGTTACAGATATTCTAGACTTTGGGGGTATACCAGTGTTGAAGCAACACAAGAACATGTTAAAATAACAGTTAATATCTGTATGTCTTTAAGTGGTGTTACAATAACATGTTTGGAACAATGAATATTATACAGTTTTGATAAATAATTCTGACTAGAATGAAAAAGTAGCATCTAGTCTGAGAAAGGCCAAGATCAAGACAGACTGTTGTCTGAAAACATTTTAAGCGTTCGAAGTTTCATATCGTTCATGTGATTGCTATTTTTAATAAACCTTCATGTGGCCATCACATTTTTAATATGTGGTTATTTACATATGTTTAGGGTTATTTGCAAGTGTGAATAGCAGTGATGGCAGCTAACTGTAGCACTTTCCATGTAGCTTGGAGCATAATGTTCCAACTACAACAGGCAGAATATTATTGTTTTCATAACCTTTACGAGGTAGCTCATTTAAAAAAGTTGGACTCTAATCAACTTAGTGCACTTAGACAAGGCATATGCCAAATGCATAAAAATCACAATTACCAAATTGAGATATAAGATACAGTACGTTAAAGATCTCGCAGGAAATTGTTGAATAACTGGTTTACCTCAAATGCAGATGTAGTGATATTATGTGTGATCTGATTCAAATAATGCACATTGAGTTTTGGCCAGCACTTTGTTATCTTGCTATTTTACATAACAAATAAACTAAACAAAAACAAAAAACTGAACTAAACTTCACTGTAATTTGCATTCTACTTAGGCTGATTTCAGCAAAAAAGAACATTGTTACATGTTGTCTGTTTCCTTTAGGCCCTAAACCTTCCATGTGAGAAGTTGTTGATGTCTGATTGCATTTGTTGTCTAAATGTTACAAATAACCATAATTTACTGTGCCACAGTGCTGACCTTATTAGGTTGCAAACAATGGCACTGTCACTTTTTTGGACTTCCTCTGGGCCAATGAAGAGTCCTTGATGATATGTAATGCCACTTGGCAGGCAAGTTAATTATAAGCTGGCCCCCAACCCTGGGCGTTGGAGTAGTCCGCCATCTGTAGGCAAATGCGACAGTGGTGGAGTGTGTATGTGTGCGATAATACGTGGGCAATGAGAAAGGAGGGTAGAACTGTTATCCAAACTGTCAGAGTCACTTTCAAAAGAGCCGGTGACACAGGATCAGTGTTAACATGTTTTACACACTTAATAGATGTGTACATGTGCTGCACAGTGCTGCAGATGCTACCACACAATGACAGAGGAAAGTTGAACAGGAACAGAATGCTACATGCATACTCAAAAAGCCCTGAAATTAAATTTCCTCTTTTTTTGTTTTTTTTAAACGTAGGAAGTGTAAAAACTAACAAAACAAATCAAACACAAAAAAATACAAATTTTCTCAGACTTTTTTTAGTTTCTCTGGCCCACTGCAGCCAGCCTAAGATTAACCTTGGCACGTAATGAGCTGAAGACAGACATGAAGCTATGCTGCATCTAATGTTGCCTGGATTAACTTGGTTTGCGCCAGATGTTAGAGAACTAGGACATTCTGATGAGAGATGGGCTACTGGACCGAGACATTGGACGACGGCAGAGAACTGCTGGAATGCTACTATTTGAGCAAGCCTGGAGATAGGGGGTTTATGTAAAGGAGGTGGCAACTTTGGCAACGTTAAAATCCACCCAGTGTTCCAACATCCGAAAGAGGAATGTGCAGTCTTGTGGAGAGATTGATGAGGTACAACAAATATATGGTACAATGATAATGGTGTTTATATTATCATCCCTGTCATCTGAGTATACCAAGCTCCTTGAAAAGCCTTGATGAACCTAAAAAGAAGACAGCTGACCTGAGACCAAAGATAATGAAGGTATATACACTTGTCTTGTAAAGGATTATGGATAAGCATAAGCACAGAAGATAGGGACACAAAAAAAAAAAAAAAAAAAAACTATGGGATCATAGAGCCCAATAAGCCACAGCAACAGTGAAATGCTTGGCGTCAAGATCAAAGTTATACAGGTATATGTATTGTTCCCCTATTTTCTTTCAGAAAATATATAACATGACATTTATTTATTTTTTTTAACTAAACTCATATCAAACTAATTCTCAAAATGAGCCACATACGTACCATATACAAGGGTGGCTGTGGCTGAGTGGTTAGATTAGAGTGCTCGTCCTCCATTGCAAGCGTTGGGGGTTGATTCCATCATTAAACACATGCTGAAGAGTTCCTGGGAAGGACACTGAACCCCTCATTGCCTCCCATTTGTGTCCCACCAATGTATGGATGTGATAAAGCCCTGCTTATTCTTTGTATTGCTATAGAAGAGTTCTGTATGAATGGGTAAATGAGGGCACAGTACAGCGCTTTGCGTATCTTGATGAGATCGAAAAATCCCTACATAAGTGCAGTCCATTTAGCATATAGTGAGTGTGTACAGTTACAACCCCAATACAAATATTTCATAATTTACTAAATATAAATACAGTAGTATAATGCTTATTCTGGTTTAAAAATCTGTTTGGTGAAATTCACTTGTGCTTTTGTGCTGAGCCCAACATTCTTGTGAGATATGCTGGTGAAGATTCTCAGTCATCCAGGTTATGATAAAGTCAAAAACGTTCAATGTTAAAACAACTTGACTTTAACTGTAAAAGAAGCAGAGCAAAGGAGCAAAACATATTTTACAAATAAGTCCAGTTGTTTTTGTGTAGAACATTTTTGAATACTTGTGAGATGTATTTTTTTTTTTTACTATTTTTTTGTGTGTGTGTTTGTGTGTTTCTAAATGTGTGTTGTATATGTTTGTGCTGACAATTTTCCATGGTACACTCATCTAATCTAGTGGCAGATGGTAAATGCTACAGTCCCCATTAATCCTTAAGTATATTAGATGAATAAATTGTCAAATTTGCATCTGCTTCTTCATAAAAACACATTTGGAATATTGTTTGAACGGTCCAAAAAAGTACAAAAAAAAGGTACTTAATGCCTTACAACAGGACTACTGGAACATCTTTAGACAAAAACATACATAGGTAAATGCAAAAAAAAAAAAAAAAAAATCATAAAGCTAATTCTCATTACATTTCAGGAAATACAGGCAGGAGTTTTTTTTTTTTTTCCCTCTCTCTCTTTGGGAAAAAATAAATATAAAAAAAACAGCTGCAACAGATGTTCAGGCCATAGCAATTTGTATAACATCCAGAAACAAAACAGCCTAAAATGTGTCACTAAGTAGAAGCTGACATCCTCCCATCCCTTGAGGTCACTTTCTCCCGTGCCTCCGGAAGGCATTCTCCTGATAGGCTCAAGCCCCTCCACCCAACACCCCCATACTCCATTTCCCATTCCTCAGTGGAAGAGCTCAGGGGTGTCTGGAGTAAGGATTGAACAGCTGTTTGAATTAAATCTGCAAGAGCGAGTATAGATGGGGCCAGGTTTATTGAAGCGATGTCGACTGTCAGATTGATGGAAGACAAGGGGGAGATGGCTCGGCTTGTTGCAGGCATAGCCAGACTGGATCCTCTCCCCTGTAAGCTGCTGTAAATCTTGTCTGTTTGATAGGGAGATTAGTTGTAATTCTGAGGACATAAACACTGCGTTAGCTTTAAAGTGAAGCTGGCAGGCGAACGTGAACAGTGTGTCAGTGAGTTAGACCAAATATATACTGTTTATGTTCCGTTTTCGACTTCACAGTTGATTGAATGTTGAAAAGAAAACTGATACTTCTAGTAACTTTGTTTTAAATATAAATCCTTTTACAGATTTTAAACAATGTTTAAAGAAAATGTAACTATGGAGCCCATTGAAATTAAATACATTGGGCTAGTTAGCCATTGATAGCTTGGTTAAAGCTTGTTCAATGTGAAAAGGTCGATTTTACAACCAACTGCTGCCATCTTAAAACAACTCCAATCTTCAACATTGCATATCAGTTTATGTGAAATGGCTATGTTAAAAACGTTTATACTGCTGTAATTTTGTCATTACATCAGAATTATAAAGATTCTTGCTTGGACGTGTTGAAGCATGTAATGAAAGGGCTACAGCTAGCTGCTGCTGTCAATGTATACACAATTGAGAATAAGTGATATGTTTGATGTAATAGCCATGTAATGGAGTAAAGATTTCTAAAATAGCATTAAATTAATCTACTACTGAAAATTTGAGACTGAAGTTATTTTAGAATGGCACCATTAGCTCATCAATTTGGTAAGGATCCAACTTTTTTATTGAAAGAAAACTATTCAAAAAACAATGTGTGTTGAAAACTCTTTTGGCCCTTTAAAACCCATTCTCATTAATCCCTAGATTTAAAACTGTTAGTTTTAACTAATAGTCTAAACCATGGGTCTGCAACCTGCGGCTCTGGAGCTACATGTGGCTCTTTGGTTCCTCCGGAACGGCTCTTTCAAGCTTTGAGTTCTGAATTTTATAGGATGTTATACCCACAAGAAAAAAAAATTGAGTAGCTTTACCAGTTTTCCTGTCATTTCCTTTACAAATATGCAGATAATGGTACTAATACACAGAGTAAATTATACTCCCTTTAACTTTATGCTTTATTTCTTCAAAGTACTAAATTTCTCCAGAATAAAAAATAAAATAAAAATAAAAAAACCACATAAGCCTGCACAGTTTTTTATTTATTTTTTTTTATTTTTTTTAATGGCAAAATAATATCTATATTTTTCTTTACAAGAATACAGTTAGACTTGCGGCCTGGATATGGGCACCACTGACCCCCTGCAACCTGAAAAGCAAGAAGCAAGTAAAGATAATGGATGTGTAAATGAATGGATGAGTGGAATAAGGTATTTTTTTTTGTCACAAAATTTAAAAATATCAATACATTAACATTAAATATTGGATGTTGGATAAACATTGGATTTTTTTTTTTTTTAATAGTATCACACCTACTGGCCAGAAAAGCCCCTTCTAAGAAACTTGAAGTGGCATGGGCCACCAGTTGAAAATGTCAATTGTAGCAGGTTTTGTGGCTCTGGACACGTTTAATTTAATAAACAAAGGGGCAGAAATGGCTACTTTGATCGTATAAAGGTTGCAGACCCCTGGTCTAAACACTTTTTTTTTTTAACAGTGTTTTAGCATGTTTTGGCTAGTGGAAAGTATAAAAAGTTTAATCAACCTCCATAACTATTTGTTGCATCTCAGAATATCTTTATTGTCAATGTACCAGGTTCTTTGTATAACGAAATTAAGATCTCTATTAAATATTGAGTTTCATATTAACAACATGTAAAAGCATGCTTCTAAAATTTATCATATAGCATATTTTAATACATATGGCTACTTTTACACTTTATCCCTGGCAACTTAAGCTATGCTTTCAAGTCCACACCCCACTCCAGTGGGAATCACTGGCGTGTCAGTGCAGTATATCACTGGTTAAAAGCTGCATGTGGGCCTGTGTTTGTTGTGCCTCATCTAGTATCTTGCCTCAGCTCTGACCATGCTCCTCAGTGGGTGGCGGGCATGTGTGTGTGCCCGTGTGTGAGTCTGTCATTCCAACAGGCAGACCGGGGCTCACAAAGCAGATTGCCTGGCTGCTAAAGAGGTGCAAGGCCTGTGGCGCTCCCCCCCACCCAGATAGCGGAGCTCCGCAGATGCCCAGGTACGGTAGGCGCTCTTGTGTGCATAAGCCCCTGCCAGTAGATGAGATGGGTGGAAGGAGAAGTGACAAGCAAGGCTCCATGCTGGTCTCCAAGCTGTCCCAAAGATCTGCTCCCGTCCTCTCTCTCTCTTACACACTTTTTCTTTTCTCGTTGAGACTTGAATGTTTTTTTTCACCTAAAACTGGATGGGGGGAAAAAAAAGGTTAAAGGAATAGACTTAGACAAAGGACAAATAATTTATGATTAGTAAAAAGGTGCCATGAAGAAATGTGACGATAGAGTTCTTGCAATGTGATTAATTATTTTGGTTGTAAGTTCCCACTTATGCTTGGAACCATACAGAGGTCTGCGTAACAAACCTCATGTAATGTTGTGAAACAGCACATAAGGACTTGATGTTATAAAGCACCAAGAATCATGAGGGCAGTAAAGGAACATTAATAAAGGAAATGGCAGAGAGTGAATTAAAATGATGTTACTTAACATGAAACTCTTTTATTTAAATTCTATATAACAGTTGGCGGTGGTAATTTACTTTTAAATGAACATATTTAATGTACATTTCTTCAGAACGACAAATAGCCGCTCACAGTCTGTTTTATATGTTATTTAGCACATCTTTTGATTGCATTTCTCCTTTTATGTCTTTTATTTTCATGTCCTTTGTGTTTTGATTCATTTACCCTCTACATTGCTGTTCTAGCCCGAACCCAGAGCCCGGACCGACCCGGATTAAGACCGGCCCATAATCATGTGCTTAATGTGCGAGTCGGGCTGGTGTCAGGCTTTTGATTTGTGTCAGCGGACAAGCGTGGCTGACAATCCAATTATATGGCAACATGGCTTGCCATACTTTCACCCGCCGAACGTAGCCATTTGACCGTGTACTGACTGGCCTTGAAAGAGGTAAAAAAAAATTAAAATAAATAAAGTTCAGTTAAAGTAAAGAAAGACATTCAAACTGAGAGATATTTGTTCTTTCCCTTAGAAGGTGGTGGTGTAATAAAAATAAAAAAATAAAGATTCAGCTGCACTCAGCAGATGCTCGCGGCCGACGACCCAAACAGGTGAGATCCCAAAATATCTGACATATCAAAGCAGGGTCCATGTATGAATAATGCAGAATGCAGGCAGAAGCAGTGATTTATTGCACTTTGACGGCCATTAAAGGACAAATGCTCCCGCAGCTCCAATCTTCTGCCCCCTTTTAATCAGCCATGCGCGTCCACTGACCATTAATAAGCAGTCAAAGCTTAATTAAAAATGACTGTTTTGGGGTGGGGTTCAGACGTGTAATTACTGTTAATTCATTGGGTAGGGTAGGGTAGGGTTCGGAGATGATGGCTACGAGCTGGTGTCGGGTCTGATTTTTTGGGGGCCCGAATGCAACTCTGTTACCCTCTGCTCCATTCTGATCACTACTCCCACAGCTGCTCATTGTCCTGAAACATTCAAATGTTCCGGTCCTCTTTGTGCTCCCTCGTGTCCTCCCGTTCTGAGGTTTATGTAAGTTTTGCCACCACGTCACCTTTTGTTTTGTTTATTACAAATAAAAAAGTTTTTTTTTATTTGAGCTCCTTTATTTGAGTCGTGTCTGCATGTGGGTCCAACTTTACACCGACTGAGCTAAATCAGTTAATGAGCCATGTAAATATCTTTTTTTTTTCCCTCAACAAAAACAACAATGAATTATTGTTAGGAAAAATGTTTTCTTACACTTTGCCTGAAATTTAGAGTTCTCTTTGTATTTTAATGAAAAAAAAAAAGTGCTTCTATGTGGTAAACATTGAAATAAGAAACATTATAAGACTATGTCTTCAAAGATAAAACGAACTCTTCAAAAATGTCAAAAGTCTTTCAAACTAACATCAAAATTACTTTATGCTAAACTAAATCCAGGTATTTTTTTTATCAAATGTCTTATTAGGTTTCTGGAGAATACTGTAAAATAAATAAATTAAAATAATGCTATTCTTGATTTTTTTTTGTTGGGGGGGGAGGGGTATTAAGTGTATATTGCTATATTTTCAGTGTCTTGCCCAGGGACACTTCGGCACGTGACTGCTGGTGGATTCGAACCCCCCAACTCTTGCATTGAAAGATGACTGCTCTAACCACTCACCATAGCTGCCAAGAAAGAAAAGTAACTGGTAAACAGGAAGATACATGGAGGTTAACAAAGACTATGATGGACCTAAAACCACTGAGTAAAAATGCAATAGCACTGGGATTTCAGTGACAACAGATGTGTCCACTAAGGTGAAGCATAGCTGGTCTTCACTGTCACTAAATAAATGAGTCATAAAACAACAGCCCAACATATTAGTCAAATGACATGGTCTGACTCTAACTTTTCCGTTTCTTCATAGTGGGTGCTTTTATGCTGATGGGCCCACCATGGTTTGCTTGTTTTGTGTTGAATATAGAGAAAAGTTTCAAACAAAAGAATAAAGAAGGTCGTGTACTGGCTGGGAATCTAACCCTCCCTATATCCAGTTGGCCAGCGAGATGATATATGAAGTGGAGAGTGAGAACACTAATGGAACACTTCATTCTCTCAATGGCATAATTGAATCTCCAACAAAAAAAGTGTTATCCAAATCAACCCTTTCACTGTGATGACGCCTCACATAAGATGGAGTGGTGAAAATGCTGTAGCATGACCTTTGCAAGCACAAGCCTTATACAATGAATTATTTCCACACCAGACATAAAAAAAGGACTTGCATACCCTTGGGGGCAATTATGTGCCCATCTAACATGTACCGTGTAGGAACAAAGAGAGGTGGACAAAGTGGACAGATGATGTTAGATTGGTTCAGACAGGTAGACAGAAGGTTCCTCCCCACACATGCTGGGATCCAGTACAGAGATGCCCCACAGTTTCAGCCTCCTCTTAACCTCTCCGGGGGCACTTAAAGGCTAGAAGTTGATCTCCCCCTCCTCTTATCTGTTCCTCCTACACTCTCTCTCCCATGTTCCCATTCTCTCTCCCTCCCACCTTCTGTCCTCACTTTGGCCTCTGTCCAGACAACCAATCGCAGTGATGGCTTTGTTTTCAACTTTCTCCACCTCCCTCTTTTTCCTCCTACCAACGCATCATTTCCTTCTCCGGTGTGGGTAACGTCCAGGAATCCAGATCTGACAAGCCCAAAGAGATGTTTTGGGAGGACGCCAGCACTGCTGAGCCAAGCTGAGACCAACCGCAATTTGGCATTTACTCTGAAAAGAAAAACTGAGTGGAGTTTTGCTTTTGTATCTTTGAAAGGGTTTGATTATACAGTCTTAACTCCTGAATCATTTAGGCAAAAAAACAAACAAAACAAAAAAAAACTATGTGTGCTTTTTAACTGAGTTGCTTTTTGTGGCACAATAAAAAAGGGTTTCTTTTTTTGTTTGTTTCATTGTTTCCGTGATAATTTCAGAATGACTGAGCCATAGACTGTAAATAAAAATGTACTTTACAACATTATTGCAAAAAAATTGCCCAACATATCTCACTGAATCAGATAACAGTGAACTGATACTATACAACTACCATCACCAGTCCACATACTCTGTCCATTTTGCGATACGAACTATGCTTAAGATATTCTGAATATGCTATGCATGTGCACTAGAAGAAAGTAGCAATGTCATTCTTCTTAATAAGTGGAACATTGTAAGAAAAAATGGTCTATTTTAAAAGAAGACTGACACGTTTGTATTTATATTAACGTTGTGAATTACTGGATTATGGCTAATATGATGCATATCCCAGCACAATGGAAATGGACTGAACTTATAAAGCACCTTTCTATCAAGATACTCACAGCACTTTACAGTAAAATCTGTGTCCTCATTTACCCATTCATACATCACTTAACCACATCTATAAAAAGAATAATCAGTGCTTTCACATGCATGCACTGATGGGACACACATTGGAGGCAATGAGGGGGTCAGTGTCTTGCCCAGGGACACCTCATCATGTGATTGCTGGTGAAATCGAACCCCCAACTCTTGCAGTGGAGGACAACTGCTCTAGCCACTCAACCACAGTCGCCCTAATGCCAATAGTCATAGTTAACAAGTTGACAACGCCATAGTCAATGCCCATGACTATACAGTGAAAAGACAGGAGCAGCAAAACCTGACACATCCAGCCCTCAATCTTGAACTCTAACATTCCACTGGATGCAACAATAAGATCTATGGTGATCTGTTAGCCCTCGGGGAATGTACTGAATATGACTCAGTTACAACTTCACCGATTTTAAACCACTATCTGTAAAACTGATGGGTTTTATCTGGTTTTTGTGGTTTAGTAGAACCCATGTGCAGGCAGAGGTGGACAACACGGAGGTAAAATAAATTAAGCACAAGGCTGACGTGGCAGCAAAACATTTAAATGCAGACATGGAGGGAAACAGAAACATGAGCCTCGACAAGACAATGCACAGACAAGGAGCAACACAGAAACACTGACTTATATACAGAGACTAACAAAAAGATAATGGCAAACACCTGGGGAAGGACAAATAGGAACAGGTGGGAGTGGCAGGAGCTGGAGCAGTCCACAAGGGGGAGCCATACTAGGAAACACAAATAAGTGTAATGAAGCTTCTGTGAAGTAGATTAGCTGTAGCAGCCATTTTGATTTAGATTGAACTCAAGTTTATCAGTAGTTGAGGTACATTCAAGAATTACTTTCTAAAGTTTTCATGAATTTTGGTTTGCAACTCTGGATTATTTAGCTAACTTGTTTTTTTTTAATGTTTCAGCAATCAGAAAACTGATGGCATTGTGTTTAGCTGTTCTAATGCTGTCTCTGTTTCTGTAAACCTGGACTATTAGCCATATCTTAAGTAGTCTGTTACAAATCTTGGGACAGTTTTGAACTCTGACTTTAAGATTAATAAACAGATTAACCCGGCTCTGTTTCTTCCAGTTAAGGCAGAGAGCTAAGCTCAAGTCAGTGTTGACCATATCTGACCTTGAAAAAATGGTCCACGCCTTCATTACAACCCAACTAGACTACTGTAATGCACTCTATGTTGGGGTCAGTCAGGTCTTTCTTTCATGTCTTTAGCTCATCCAAAATGCGGCAGCTTGGCTCTTAAGAAGAACTCACAGATTTGAGCATTTTTCACCAGTTTTGTCCTCCATTCACTGGCTCCCTGTATGTATCAGAACTTATTTTAAAATTCTCCTGTTGACTTTTAATACCTAAATGGCCGTGCAACCTCATATCTCTCTGACCTACTGCAACCATAGTCTGGCGCTGAGCTCATCAGACCAGCTGCTTTTGGTTGTACAAACAAAAAAGCTTGAAGCTCAGAGGAGATTGGGCTTTTCAGTCGTGGGTCCTAAATTCTGAAACAATCTGCCCCCCAACATTAGACAGGCCACTTCACTTCCTGTTTTCAAATCTCTTCTAAAAACACACATATTTTCACTTCACAGTGTGATATGATTTTAGTATTTCATTGTTTTGTGTTTTTATGTTTTTTTATGGTTTTAATTACATTTTGTTATTATTATTATTTTCCTTAATTACTGCCATTGATTTTATTGTTAAGCACTTTGGTAACCGCTGCTGTTTTAAATGTGCTTTATAAATAAATTTGACTTGACTGCCACACTAACTTTTACCTCAATAAAATAATAATAATGCAATGGTGAAATTGGCTCTCTGCATTTAACCCATCCACCACCAGGGGGTTCAGTGGGCAGCTGTTGAGGGCACCCAGGGAGCATTTGGAGATAGGGCGTGCTGCTCAGAGACACCACAAGATGTGCATTGACTGGGAATTGAACCTGGGACTTTCAGGTCCTGAGTTGGCTGCCCTGCCTCTACACCATCTCGGCCCCAAATTGCTCATGATCACTTTTTTTTTCTGCTAAGGTTGATACCATGTGGGGTCAACTTGATTCAGATTGACTATGATTGAAAGCTTTGCTAAAATCCAACCCATATTTAATGAATTGTTTTGCTAACAGACAGCTTATGAACACACACAGACAGGTATTACACTATCGCCCAGTAGAGGTGGCTGGCAATAATAGATATAGCTTGCTCTGAAATAGGGCTTGTTGTAAAATAATTTCCTTTCATAAAACCTGACAAAATATTTTGGAATTAAAGAAAAAGCTGGTTTATCTGTAAAATGAAGATTTTTAAAATTATTATCAAGAGCAATCTTGTTCACTGTTTGATGACTGATTATGGTCCGTGTTCATTTAAACACCACCACCTTTTTATTTATGTATTTATTTATTAATTTATTTGTTATTTATTTTTTACAAAGAAGTCTTGCTCTAAAAATATGGTAATGGTTGATTTGATCCAATTACTTTATTTTTATGTTTTGATCTCCGTTTTGTTTCCCAGAGATTAAGAAGCAGAGGCCTCCTCTGGGATAAACTAGTGCTGTCTAATTTAAATGCACCACTTGAAGGTGGTGGTGGTGGTGGTGGGGGGAGCGATACACATGGAAGACCTGAATCTGTTGGTGTGTGTGCTTGTGAAGT
>JAVCKU010000161.1:10337105-10347907 GCA_032273985.1 Hypsolebias coamazonicus | reverse complement strand
ACACACACACACACACACACACACACACACACACACACACACACACACACACACACACACACACACACACAGCAGATTCTGAGCTGCAGACAGGCCAGGGTGTGTGCTTGTGGTCATTCAGGGTGAATGTTCTTGAATTAGCTTGATTTATTCTCCTCAGACTGAACACAATTAAACGAGATAACACAGTGTCCTTCAGCTGTTATTATCTTTCCGTGAAACTCCGACTATAACGTCTGCTCACAGGCCGTTGTGTCTTGGTCCTCATTTGGAGCAATGATCAGACCCGACATGGGAGCGTCACATCTGTCCAGATGCAGCTGTGAGTGCTGTATGCGTGTAGTCCACAGGCTGTTTGTGTGTTTGTGTGTTACAGTATTCACTGATGTGGTTCAGGATATTTGAATGATCTCACATAGCCGCCCTCCCCCAAACAGCCAAACAGACTCTGCGGCATGTGTAGACATGTTAGTTCTCTTATTGGTGATGAGCAGGACTTTCTGCATCAAGACTTGTCTGTGGAAAAGATTTTATTAGGAAAATATTCTTTTATTTGGCCAGACCTCAGAACTGGATCCCAACTTAACTGACTGTATTTCTTATGATCTGTTACTTTCCTGCGACATAAAATACTTCATTTGATTACAAAAGTTTCCTGACACAGTATCTAAGCTAATTGCTGTTGTTTATGTCAGTTGTCTAGTTTACTCTTTAATCTGTCTTTTTCCACCTTATGGCACAAATAAAAAGTGTCAGCTTTGAGTGGTGATTAGAAATCTCAAACAACACATAGAATATGTGTTGTGAATGACTCTCAGCTACTACCACGTCACATTTTAGATCTATTTATGTAAAATAGGCTGAGTTATAGCACTTTTTTGTGTTAGCTAATGTAAATCAGCTATACATGCTATATGTCCTGAACTGACTTAATCAGTTGTGAATTTGCATCACATTCCCAGTGGTTCATGAGATAATTTGATAATGGTTACACACCACTATACTGTAGATTAAAATATATTACATGTCCTCATTTGTCTTACAGTTAAATTCAAGAGTGTTCTACACAAATTCTATGCAAACATTTAGTTATTTGAGCATTTACAAGATAAAAACAGTTGACTTTTTGCTGGCCGTGAGAATACTTAAGTGGTAAAGTTTAAAAGCATATCTTCTACAAAACACTTTATGTAAATGCATTATATTGAAACTGCATGAGTGCATTTATTTTATTTTATTGTATTTTAACTTTTAATTATACTGGTAGTCTCGTTGAGTCACAAGGACTCATTTTCAAGAGATACCTGTTTTAGACAGACAACAATAAAAGCAAGTACAAGCAATAGTGTAATAAAAACAATAAAAATCAAAGTGCCGTATAAAACAAAGTAAAATACTAAAAACAAAAACATATTTGCTTAGATTTTTCTGATGACCTTATCAAACGTTTAAAATCCCTCAAAGAAATCAAAGTGCGCAGCTTCAGAGCCTGCTGTTATTCATTCATTCTTCCAAATGGAAATATTTTGCCCTTTTTAAAAATGCATTTGCTAGTCTAATAAAATGTTCAACAGCAAATCATAAAAATGCTTAAATTTCCATAAAAAAATAAAACTATTTAGGTAGTTGGCTTTTAAGGCCATACTGTGTTTAGGGTTCGGTTATATAAATGTGCCTTACAAAGAAAAACTTTGTAAAAAAATAAAAATAAAAAGAAATGTGTACAGAATATTTAGAGCTCATTTTCCTGCTAGATATTTTTTATTTTATTTTCCAGGATGCAGTGACTCATTCACCTGAGTCAACACCTGTTTGATGTTCACTCAAACCTCCTGCCCCGCAGACACAGAAAAAAAAAGTGCTTCAGACTGAAACACACTCACTGGTCTTATCTCATGAATCAGAGGCTGGATCAGAAGCTTCTGCTGATGGAGTACATGTTACGTCTAGATGCACTGAAGACGAGAACAACATCCTTTCTGTGATTATCTCAGCTGACTTCATGTACAAAGTACTGCAGACCAACAATCACCTCTGTATTTATAGTATTCATAAAGATAATAAAATATGCTGACATGTAGGTGCACATATACAAATGTTCATACACTACCGTTCTAGAATCGCGCCGCTCGGGGTGGCTGCATGTTGGAGTCTGTTACATTCATTCTGAGATTTTGCTTTTGGAAACTTTAAGTCCCCTTTTTCTGGATGTAAATCACTTTATTTGTTTGTTTTTTATGATGATTGTTTCCTCTGGTATTGGATGCTGTGCAGCTGGAAGGATTTTTATAGATTATTTTGTTTGTTTGTTTTGGGCATTTGTTATGATGTGTAACCATAACAACATTTACAACCAGAAGCAGCTGATCAACACCTTAAAAGCTCAAATCATATCTCAGCTACAGTCCCAAATGTGTTGAAAAGGAGGCGCCATAGATGCATTCCCATCTCCCTGCCGGCTGTGCTCGAGTGCCTGACCACTGAGATCCTGGAAATGGCAGGAAACGCGGCTCGTGACAGCAGAAGGACCAGGATCATCCCCCGACACCTGCAGCCGGCTGTCCGCAGCGACGAGAAGCTCAGCATGCTGCTGGGAGGAGATCGCTCTGTGAGGAGTTTTGCCCAGCATTCGGGCAGTTCTACAGCCTGGGGGAACCGAGAGGCCAACGGAGTCGGGGTGGACAGATTGGATGGCATCTGCAGCTAGTTTCTTCAGCTCCAATGTGGGATGGACCTTTAGAGATCCTTCCAGTCTACAGTCATCAATATCTATAACATCTCTTAATGAAATGAGAAGAACAATATTTAATTTCCCTTTGGGGTTAATAAAGTATTTTTGAATTGAATTGAATTCATTACTCATGAGTTTCCCTCTAGTAGCTATAGAAATACATTTTCTTAACACATGCCGTTAAAAGGTGAAAGGCAAGCAATAATGTTTTTGCCTGTCTGTGTGTCTGTCAGCAAAATATTTCATGAACCACTGAAGAGATTTTAATGAAACTTTCAGAAAGTAGTCACTGGATTTACATCTACAACTCATTACTTTTGGAAGCAACCCAAGACATCCACCGCAGCTATTCAAATTTTGCAAACACAAAAATTGCTTTAATTCAGTCAATTTTGCAGATTTTGTGGTAAAATGTGATGGTAGTAGCTGAGAGTCATTCACAACACTCTAAGACTGACAACTCCCAAAACATTATTCTTAAGGTTTAACCAAAATGGTTCTAAAACAATAATTTTTCAACATAAAATGATATTTGTTTAAAATGTTGGCTGGTGAATTGCCTTCAAGAAAGACTAGGCCTTTAATAATTTTGTAATAAACAATTTAAAAGAAAAAGTTTTAAAAGACATCACTAAAACGCTACTTATTCTTCACTGAGATGTGTAAAAGCAGTAATCCTCAACAAATGTATAAGCAATAATAGTGTTTATGTGACTTCACAGATCATCCTCAAACCTTCCCTGTCATGTTTGAAGCACCTCTGAATCAAACAGACGTTTGTTTCCTGCTTTGTTTGAAAGACAGCTACCTTTCTGAAAAGCCTCTGACTGCCTCCTCCTGCAGGTGTTGGGTAATAGATGTAGACATTGTGGTCCTCTGCACACACAGGTTTCTCCACAAAAGGTTTGGGAAACACCTCCCCGTTCACCTCGACATGGTCATCCCCCTCCACCAGGTTGCACTCTACACAGAATGAAACCAAAAGGTTAAACTCAGTTCACTGATAAAACACAATCCGTCTTTATTTGTTAACTAAAGTACCGAAAAAGGCACACAATATGCCCGTTGATTAACTATTATACAGCAACACAGAAATCTGTAGCTATGGCCTGGACAAGCAAAGGCCTTGTATAACCTTTGACCTTGACCTTAGAACTGGGTGATGAAAAAACTGTGACATGCTGTCTAGTGGTGGTACAAATGTGCATCAAGTTTTTTAAATTATCTTGAGCGGTCCAAGTTATGACTCGAACAAGCAAAGACTTGAATAGAGCTGTCATTTCTAACCCCAACCTGAAACCCAGCCCAAACCAACCTGGATTAGGGCCGGGCCACTATAATATGCTTAATGGGCTGGCCGGGCCAGTCTCGGGCTTTTAATTAGGTCAGGCTCAGCTGCGATACAATTATATGATGACATGGCCTGCCATACATCCACCAGCTGCACGCGGCCATTTCACCGCGAGCTGACCACCTTGAAAGAGTTAAAAAGTTAATTTAAGCTTCAGATGGGACTGTACTGCCAGGCAGCGATCCATCTCCCAAATAGACGTTCATTCAGCCGCTGCACTCAACGGACACGCGCGGCCGATGACCCAAGCTGCTGAGATCCCAGAGCAGACGCATGCGTCAGTAATTCAGAAGAATGCAGTCAGAAATGGGGTTTAAATGCTTTTTTTAATGATCATGAAATTACAAACACCTCTCAGCGCTAAATCTTCTGCTGCATTTATTCACGTCGCTGAACGTTAATAACCATGTCGAGTTTTTTCCCCCCCGGGTTCGGACCTTTAGTTACTGTTAATTCGTCTGGTCGGGTGGGGTTCAGAAATTATGACTGCGGGCTGGGCTGCCGGGCTCAATGCAATCTACTGGCTACCCTACCTTAAATAAATAATGTTACTAATTGAATTTTTATGTACGTGAATGTTTCTGTTCAGTGCCCCGAGACAACTTCGGTTGTGACTTGGCGCTTTATAAATAAACTGAACTGAATTGGACAAACAAACTATAATATGCCCGCATTTTGATGGGCGTATAAATAAAAAAAATGAATTTTACAAAAATGGTGGTTAGTGAAGAAAGACAAAAACATCTCGTCTTGAACAGCAAAAGGTCATAACTTGTTCCAAGCTACAGATTTTATAAATACTTGTATTACAAGAACAGATTTTTCCATTTTAAACATTAGTTTTCAAAGCTAAGTCTATTGGTTGAACTTTTATTTTGTTTACTAGTGTATTTATTTCAAAATGCAAGAGAAAAAAAACTTTTCACCTTCAGGATTGTCAGGGTCTCGGTTTAACACAGCGTAACGAGGCAGGTCGATGCCCTCTTCCTGGAGGATCCGATACACTTCTCTCCTAATGAGGGATTCAATTTGCTCATTATTATCCTCTTCGTTTGTGCAGTCTGTATGTTGTTGCTTTGGTGTTGTGTTCGAGAAGCTCAGAAATCAAATGCACGTAATAAAAATCATCTGTTAACTCGCGTTTCCTTGAACTGTGTTTGCTGCAGCTGTACCTGTCCTGAATGAAATACTGCATGTTGAGATCATTGATGAGCAGTGGATTCCTGAGCTTGGCATATTCCACAGCTTTATCAAGAGGAAAACCTGAAACCAAACCAACACATTCCTCCGATTACTTTATATTTTACAGTTTAAACATTTTAAACAAATTATGTATTAAATGATAACATCTGGAACAAAACAGAAACTTAGTACATTTTCTTTTGTGACCAATTGAAATGTGTATTAAACTCTTACCATGAAGACATGTTTTTATGTGCTGCTCTTCTTATGATTACGGTAGATACATAATGTGGGTGGTGATTGTCAATGATTCAAAGCCAACTTAAAGGAGATCGATCTGATTAATTATTGTGACAAAACTAACATTTTCTTTTTTACTGGTGCCTGGTAGTGACATGCCAAGTTGTTTCCTAGAAATGTTTTTCCAGTCTGTATGCTTGTTTTTTTTTTTTTTTTTTTAACATAACTTCCCAAATAAATAAATATAAGAAAAATTACTCTAAACATCTTTCTGCCATTGTATTTTATTTTGAAAGGATTATGAAAAGGAAACTACAGTGAGCTCAGCTGTCAGAATACAGACATCTCCCTCCACGCTGATGGATTAGACTGAGAAAAATTAGGACAAATAAAGATCCCTGACTTGCAAAGTTAGCAGCAGCTCACGTCTCTGCACCTGAAGCCTGTTTCATAATTTGTAGGAGGGTTTAACTTTGGGTGAGTAAACTTAAATTCACCGCAAGTTCCAACAGTGTCGACACACAATCATTTCTAACAAAAACAGGTAACCAGCAACAGTCCTTATTGATAAAGCAGCTGCAGTTTGAGTACAGTAGATGTACATGCATGTTTTGCTAAATCAAGTGAACTTTCACAGCATATTATATCACTGGCAGATAATGAAACTTTAAATGGTTAAATCTAACTTTTCATTTCATTTACAAGTTTATTCATTATCAAAAACAAAACAATGATATATACAAAATAAAAGACACAATCACAAATAAAATTAAAGGATGCAGAAAGAAAAAAAAAATCTTATATCTGCCCACTTTTACCCAAAAAAATAAATAAAAAAATAAAAAATTCAATAATAATCTTCAAATAACAAAAAACAAAATAAATAACCCCTTCTCGAGCATCAATTCATACAAATACACATCAAGCCACTTCATATTTTTTCAACAAACCAACTCTGATCATTCTCTTAAACATAGACATTGATCTGGCATATTTAACATCACTCTCAAAATTATTCCATAATCTAATTCCTTGGATTGAGGGTAGACCGTTCCTTCAAACTAGTTCGAAATTGGGGTTTCACACAAATTTCCATCCCATTAAGACAGCTCTCTCTTTTAACAATATTTAATTGGATATTCAAAGTTTATGTGTTATTATGAGCCCTATACATCAACTGAATTTATTGAAGTTCCATGATTTGGTAGATTATAGTATTTTATCAGGTATGTATAGGGATCAGAATAACACATTACCCTTAAATATCCAAATAAATTTTGTTAAAAGACAAAGTTGTTATAATCTTAAGGGAACAGAGATATTTGTAAAACCAAAATTCAGAACTAGTTTAAAGGGACGATCTACCTCAATCCAGGGAATCGGATTATGGAATGGTTTGGAGAATGTTGTTAAAAATGCCAAGTCAATGTGTACATTTCAGAAAATGATCAAAACTGATTGTTAAAAATATATGAAGTAGCGTAATGTGTATTGTATTAAGAGTTGAAAAAATAGAAATAGTTAATTTTGTTCTGTTACTGAAGATTATTTTTGATTGAACTAATTGTTTGAAAAAAGGGGCAGATAGAATAAGATTTTTTTCTTCCTTCTGCTACTTTTCTTTTTTATATTTTGTATGTTATCGTTTATGGGATTGTTTGTATTGTATTTTAAAAACTGAATTTTTTTATAAATAAATAACTAAATAAATAAATAAATAAATAAATAAATAAATAAATAAATAAAGTTTTGGAGAAAATACTAAAGTTTAGTAATTTTGATTGAAAAGGACTTCTGAATTACATTAAAGGCATCATGAACATTAAATTGATATTATTTTAATAAAAGCATTTAATTTACTTGATTTGTTGGGGCTATTATTTTTTCTTTTGTTTTCTTGAGCGTGGAAAAATAATTTTAGTGCATTCTTGGAAACAGAAGTGTAACATGAGAAACAGTTTTTTTCAACAGTCACTAAAAATGGGGTTTGTCACCCTTTTGGAATATGGATGGCCATGGAAGTACCGAAAAATCATACAGCCAGCAGTCGCTAAAACAGATTCATAGTAGTCTAACAAAGTTAAGTCAGGTCCTCTGGATGGTTTATTTGTGTTGAAACGTTCCATCTTTCATCAAAAAGACTTCATCAGTCTGAACAGCAACAACAAACCAAGTCTTATAAACAGCACCTTCACTTAGTGGGTCAACCAGTTTGATGGTGCTCAGGTAGTTCATGTAGTCTGCTCCCCGCTGCCTGCTCAAGTTGAGTGGCAGAGTTTGTTGCCAATTCTCTGACTGATGAAGTCTTCTGGATGAAAGATGTTTCAACAATAAGAAACTGTCCAGAGGACCTGATTAAACGTTCTTAGATTTTTTCTTCCTGGATTATTGAACATGAAAAAGGATAGATTCATAGAAGGTTTGAAGGGACACTAATAAAACGTTGATTGAACTGGCATATGGATAAAACCATGTTATATCCTTTTAAAATGCCCAATTTCCCTCTATTGATTATTAAATCAAATGCATTTTTCTTTAAAAGCACTTGCTTTATTTAACCATTTTATGAATGTACAATGGTGAGATGTGCTGTAGGAGTGACAGATAGCTTCAAGATGGAGGTGGGAGTGCACCAAGGATCTGCTCTGAGCCCCTTCTTGTTTTCTCTGGTGATGGACTGACTAACAGATGAGGTCAGGCAGGAATCCCCATGGACTATGATGTTTGCAGATGACATTGTGATCTGTGGTGAGAACAGAGAACAGGTGGAAGAGAACTTGGAGAGGTGGAGGTATGCACTTGAAAGAAGAGGAATGAAAGTCAACCGTAAGAAGACAGAGCACGTGTGTGAATGAGAGGAAGGCCAGTGCAACAGTGAAGCTACAAGGATCAGAGGTCATAAAGGTGACAAATATAAAATATGTACACATTGCTTCTACAAGCATGATAATTAACTGCCATTTGACTACGATCTTGCTATGGAGGCATTATGTTTGACTTATATATATTTGTAGGGTTTGATGAGTGCAATAACAACACAGGCAAAACTGATGGTTTGACAGGCAGAACAGACGCCACATATTGTGTCTTGCCATACAGTATATTTTATTTTTAATCAGGTACGGCCCAGAGTCTAACAACCAAAGCAAAATGCTACACAGACAATAATGATAATGGCACTCGTGATTAAGAAAGCAAAGTGCTACGAAAGTGTATAAGAGTTTTGCAGTGACAGAAAACACATTTTACTGTCCATATGTTGCCTGTTGAACCCTATAATTCACTGTGCAAATCATGGTGAGGTGGGCGTGGGAGATTCAACCTGGGAGAAGCACTAAACAAGCATGTAGAATAATAAAAGTGTCCATGTAAGACTTACAATTACTCCTTCGATAAATCAAAGCAGCGATCGTTATTTTAAGCCATTCATAATTCATTGAGTCTTGGCAACAACAATCTCATCATAATCAAGGAGTAATTAGCTCACGCGCAATTTCAACTGTGACACTATACTCAAACACTAAAATAGTACATCACAAATTAGAGGCCACGGAAATGTGCTGAAAAGTGGAAAAGCAGTGCAGATGGCAGAGGCTTCATCACTGGCCTGTTTAGTTGCACACCAAGTATCTATGCCAGAGCAATATCAGCCCCCTTCCCCATGCGACCAATTATCAGGGTTTCACCTAGCGCTGATGGTGGTAATGCTGCTGATGGTAGGCGGATAGATGTGGGAGGGAAGGTGATGACGGGAGCACCTGTTACTGAAAGGAAATTACTTTTTTTCTCCCTTTTAATGTTGTCTTGAGAATGTTTCTATTCTCTCTTTCTGCTCTATTATTACCTATTTGGTGTCAAACGACGACTGTTACAAAGGATGACTTGGTAAACAGAAAAACCCACCATTAGCAAGGGAGAGATGGTTAGTGTTGTTTTGGAAAAGGAAGGGTGTTTCATCAGAAAGATGCTTGGCCTTTGATGCTCGTGGCTCCAGCCTCTTCTTTGTTCAACAGTTGTCAGGCCTTTTCCCGTGCAGCACAAAGCCAATTGCCGACTGAGCTCAATAGGGACTTGCACCTTCAAAAAGCCAATGGGGAACAGTGTTTATTGGATTTGAGAATCTGGCCCGAGATAAGGTGAATTACCCAATTGTGCCGTCTCCCAGATGGGAAAATGAGTGTGAAATACAGGTCTTTTTGATGGAGGGAAAGGAAAGCAAATCACTAACACAGATTAGTGGTAAATTGCGGGAATGGATAAATGCCTCTAGGCCTCCTGAAATATTTATCTGGTACATCATTCAATGTGCTCACAGATTATATCTGGTACTGAAGAAAACATCGGAATCATGTTGGCATTCTAAACAAGACTTATTGGAAGAAATATAGCATGATGGAATTTTGCAGCCAATGTGATTCACAACATGTCTGCTTTGTCAGATGGAGTACCCCCTCAGCTTCAATAACTGTGCTTACTTGAACAACAACAACAACAAAAAAGATTGTGGTACAAGTTTTCTTTCATTTTAGCTAACTTTTAAAATGTCCGTCATTGGTTAGTTCATACTTTAAAGCAGCAAAGACCTTCTAATGTGGAGTTATGAACAAATAATACCTTGATAGCTTTTAAAACAACCTCAGTTCCGAGAAACGTGGATACAGTTTGACCAGAATGATGAACTCATGGCAAGTCTGAGTGGTGCAAAGACAAAAAATAGACTGCTGACATCGTTAAGCAATTGCAAGCACCACTATTTCATTTACCGCTATTTCATGAACCTTCACATAGTTGTTCACATTTCAAATTCAAACGGGATAATCTGTATAATTGTGTACAGGCTTGTCACATTCCAATCATTCAACATTTTGTGGGGAGGAGCATCAATCTACCAAGTTTAATGATTTGATCAACATCTAACCATGAGTAAGCGTTGGAACATTGATGGACGAACAAATTGATAGCTCTGTATTTGTTTTGTTACATCTTTACGACGACAAAACAAATCAAGACACATACTATCGTCAGTAACAATCTGTCAGTTATTCTTCTGTTCTGAACTTCAACAAGATTCTGAGATACCTAAACTTTCCAGATCGATGCAACGCTTAGATGTATTTGACACAAACTGAAAATAAAGAAAAGCTTATGAACTAATATGTTGATAAATGCTATTAAACAATGTGCTAATACTGTAAAACTTGTTTAGTTGTGTATTTGTTTATTTGTATTAGTGTTAGCAAAACATCTTATGAGCCATTGGATGGAATAAAGTGCTATTATTGTGTACATCTACAACCA
>JAVCKU010000161.1:10059481-10073433 GCA_032273985.1 Hypsolebias coamazonicus | reverse complement strand
GTCCAAATACTTCTTTAAAAAGTCTTCAGTTGATCCAAAATGCTGCTGCCAGAGTCGTAACTGGAGTTAGTAGACGAGATCATCTTACTCCAGTTTTAGCTTCTCTCCACTGGCTCCCAGTCAAATTCAGAATTGAATTCAAAATTTTACTTCTAACCTACTCATCAACCTAGCTCCATCTTATACTTGAGATCTTATTATTCCATATTTTACTAATAGGGCACTTTGCGCTCAGACTGCAGGCTTACTTGTGGTTTCTAGAATTTCCAGAAGCAGAATGGGAGGAAGCTCTTTCAGTTGTCAGGCTCCTCTCTTGTGGAACCAACTTCCAGTTTCTTTCCGTGAGGCTGACACATTGTCCAGTTTAAAGACTGGGCTTAAGACTTTCCTTTTTGATAAATCCTAGGGTTGGCTTGTTATGCTGCTATAGGCTTAGACTACTGGAGAACAATTTCACCTCATTTCCTTACATGAATTGTTAAAATTGAATAGTTTTCATTTGATGCTATTTCTATCTTAACATGTGATTCTTGACCTGCTATTGTGTATCTATTCCTCCTTCCTGTTCCTCTCAAAACAGATGGTTGCTTGTCATGAGCCTGGTTCTGCTATAGATTTCTTCATTATGAGGGAGTTTTTTCCTTTCCACTGTCACCTTCATGCTTGCTCAAGACGAGAGTTTTGCGATGGAGTTAAATTCAAAACAGTCTGCTCCTCAGATAAATAATGTTAACTATATTTATTTTTTATGTATGTGAATGTTTCTGTTCAATGCCCTGAGATGACTTCTGATGTGACTCGGTGTTATAATTGAACTGAACTGAATTGAGGCTGAAAGTTGCAAGTGAATTTGAAGTGTCACAGTTATCAAGGTTCTGGTTAGTCAAGATCAGTGTCCCAGAGAAACCTGCTGAGTCAGAATGCCTTCCAATGTTCTGTAACCATGTCTGTTTGTGAAGGCAAAGTTGATGTATGATGGTATTTACTTATGCTTGGGTCTTATTATAAACCATCTTATCATTATCAAACTTGTTGGTCCACCATGTGAGTGTGCTGCTTGTGGGACTGAGTTTGTTGTGGCTCCTTGGACTGATGAAGTTCTTTGGATGAAGGACAAAACATTTCAACTACAACAAAAAAGAAACCGTACAGAGGACCTGACTTAAATTTGTTGGGTTTATGCTTGGTTTCATTTTCTGGATAGAACATCATTTCTTTTCATTTTTATGAAGGCAATTTTTTTTTTCTATGGGGGACATAAAAATGACAAAGGTACTAATGGCTCTAAATTTATTTCATTGGAATGGGAAGAAGACTGATGTTGTGCTTTTTTGGCAGCTCCACTGACCCCAACCATGTAGATATAGATTACTTGGCTCAATATACCAAGCCAGTCATCATGTACCTGGGGGTCAAACTGGATACCGATCTGAAATTTGATAATCAGATCAGAGCAGTGGTTAAATCTTTCTTCTTTCTGTCAAGGCAGCTGTAAAAATTAAGCCAATTCTTTGTAGAAAACCCTTTGAGACAGTTATTCACTTCTTTATCACCACTCAGTTGGATTACTGTAATGAACTCTATAAAGGGGTCAGTGCTTCCTCTGTTGCTCACCTCTAAAGGCTCCCAAATGCTGCCACACATCTTTTAACTGGCACAAGCAAAACATGAACATATTTTCCCCACTTTAGCCTCACTGCAATAGCTGCATGTACATTTTAGTATTCATTTAAAGTTTTTATTTGTTTTTAAATCCTTAAATAGTCTTGTCCCGCTCTACCTCACTGAACTGACACATCCCCATAACCCTTCTCGTTTTTTCAGATCAGCAGACACCTGCTCCTGATCGTCCCAAACACAAAACGTAAGCTTTGAAGGGATCATGCTTTCTCTGTTGCGGTCCTTAAAATGTGAAATGACTTGGCTTTGGACACCAGACTGATCTCTTGTCTGTTTTTAAATCCCTTACGGGGCAAAAAGTGTGACTGCTGGGTGAGTGGCGTCCTCCATGCATCATGAAGGACCCCACTCACCCAGCACACACACTTTTTGCCCTGCTCCCCTCAGGCAGGAAATAAAGGAGCATTAAGTGTAGAACCACTAGACTGAGGAATAGCTTACCACTGTGAAAAATAGCATGTTGCTGCTGATCTGGTTCATGCCGCTGTGTTCATTCGTACTTGTCTGCTCACCCAGACTCATGTTCATGCTGCTGTTTGGCGTATTGTTTATGTACTTAGTGCTTAGTGTATTTTTTTGTTAACATTTTTTCTTAGTTAATATCTTAGATCTTATTACTTTTTCTTTTACATGTCATACTTTTGTTGGATGTAACTGGGACCCTGTGTACACAATTTCGTTCCACCACATGTACATGTGGTGCGAATGGCAAATAAAGAACCTTGAACCTTGAACTTGAATTTCTTAAACTCCATCTCTTCTTGTTGGCTTTTCACACAATCTCAGATGTTTATTTTTAGTTTAATTTGAATTGATTTTAATCGATTTTATGCGTTTTCATTTTTATTATCAGGCTGTTTTGATTTGCTTTTTAGGCTTGTAATATATATTCTGACTGCTTCTGTGTTTTATTAACTGTAACTGCACAACACTTTGGTCCTGTGGTTGCTTCAAGTGGTTTATAAATAAAGCTGGTTTAATATGTGCAAAGTTGTGTTAACTGTGCCCAATTACTGCCTTAGAGACAATTGTGAAAGAAAAGTATGTAGGATGTTTACTCTCAACACAATTTTAAAACTTTCATAGCAGTTCATGCAAATACTCTGTATAGCAAATTCCCTGTATTAATGTTGCATTGCTATTCCAGACAATATTTGATGTCTCTGCCAAAAAAATCCAACTCTGCATTAGAAGTGCTAAAACCAGCTGCCACCATCAATGTTTTACTTGTAAATACACATGTATTGTATGTAAATAACACTATAATCCAAAGTTGATAGCAATGTCATGAAAAAAATCTGGTCTGCAGGCAGTTAGCAATGGATGGACCAGACCAATGGGGATTGTTATATCGGATGAAATTTATCTTGCGAAAGCCTCACAGAAGCAAAAACAAATCAGGGGGCTTTATCGTTCAAGGCTCTGTCTACATTAACATGGATATCCAGCTAATTAAACTTTTTCTGTTGTGTTTGCACCTCTCTATGCCTTCAACATTTATGATATTAAATGCTTGTAATCATTTTTCCAAGTAAAATTTCTGAAAACTTCAGGTGTCACTTTGCGTGCAGTAAAAAAACAACAGTAGAGTCATTTCTTTAAAACAGGTTTCTGTTTGGTCATTAAAATGTTCAAAATAGTGTATTCTGGACCTAATGTAAACAGTAGAAATCTCTATTTTATGTTCAGATATGTAGTTAGAAAACTGGATATTCTTAAAAAAAATTTTAGTAATCAAAGCAAGCAAGAAAGTATGGCTGAGAATTAAGGCCATGCTAAGAAAATAAAAATTACATTCTGAACGAGAATACAGTCATAGTATTATGAGAATAAAGCTGTACAATAATAAAGTCATACTATTACAAGAATAAAGTCGAAATAATATGAGAATAAAGTCGTAGTATTATCAGAATAAAGTAGAAACAATACAAGAATAGTCATAATATTATGATAATAAACACATAGTATTACCAGAATAAACTCGTAATATTATCAGAACTCCAACAAGAAAGAACATTCATTCATTCATCCTTTATTTAGGCAGGTTAATCCCAAAGAGCATTCTTACAACTGCAGTAAAACGCTGAATGTTGACGCTAGCAGTACAATAGCAGAGGGCCAACGCACTATGGCATATGGATTCTTATGATAAACTGAAGCCGTATGGCATTGCAATTAATGGCTGCATTGACAGATTTATCACACAATGTGGATGGAGGCATATTTCACAAACACCGTGACTCGCACTGGAGGCTGTCCGCAGCAGGTGCACGCCGACCCAGGACGTTTTACGAGTTTATTCTCGTAATACTTTGACTTTATTCACACAGGATTCTATTTTCATAATATTACAACTTTATTTTTGACATTTTATGCCTTTTTTCTCATATTTTTTTCTTAGTGTGGCCCTAATATACTCAGATGTAAAAAAGACAGCCAAAAAACTGAATTAAAAAAATACAGCTCAACATACTCCAGTAGGTCTCTGAATTTACAAGCCAACAGGAAGGTAAAACAGACAGAAATAGAAAATGATGAACAGTTAATATGGAGGAAGTTGTTAGGTTTCTGTTGTTTTGGCTCTCTCTGTCTCCCATGCCCGTCTCTGAGTAGGTAGTGCTAGTTGCGTCTCAGCTGTCATCCATAGCAGCTGATTGCAAAGGCTGAGTCATTCCACGATTCCTCGTTGACCGTCTATTTCCTTCTGTTGATTAACTGACAACCCTTGCTACTTGTTGTAAATCTTCCATCCTTCCATCAACTATTTTTAGCCGCTTTTTCCTTTTTCGGGTCGAGGGGGTCACTGGTGCCCATGTCCAGCTTTCATTGCACGAGAGGCGGGGTACACCCTGGACAGGTTGCAAGTCCATCACAGGGCCACATAGAGACAAATGAGACAAACAACCATTCACTCTCTCACTCACACCAAGGGACAATTAAGAGTTATCAGTCAGCCTAACATGCATGTTGTTGGTCTGTGGGAGGAAATCGGAGTACTTGGAGAAAATTCACGCATGCACGGAGAGAACATGAAAACTCCACTCAGAAAGGCCCCCAGACCAAGATTTGAACTGGGGCAGCCTGTTCGACGAGAGGCAGCAGCTCTATCAACCGTACCACTGTGCTGCTCTATGTTGTAAACCTTGTACCAGAAAATTGCGAAAGACTTAACTGTTCTCTGCAGAATTATTGTGTGCTATCTGGATTATCTATACCTCACCTGCTCCTTAGTATCTCCCCCTGTTGGGAATTCTATCCAAAACCTGAAGGAGCCAAACATTTAAGGTTATTTCAACCAAGGCTTCTTAGGCTGTCTACTGTACAACTCTCAGCACCTGTAATTCCACCATACCTGGAGAATTTCCCTTGAGCACAAAACTCAGAGTATAATTGGTTACCTGCCATGCCTGGAAATCTAGAATACACCAAGTACAAAACTGTACACTGTATTGCCAAATATGAATCTGGTCATATCTACTGGTATACATGACCCTCTAACCTCTACCTCGAACTCATGTAGCACCACCTCTCCCTGGCTTGACAGAGCCCCTGTAAATAAACCAATTTACATTTTTACTGTTGTCTCTGAGTCTTTTGAGTTTTAGTACTCTCAAGTCTGGTTTGAAATGTAATTTACTAAAAATGACATAGGTAAAAATTATGCTGATAGAGTTCATCAATTTTGGTCAAACTCAGAAATAGTGCATAGTTTACACGTTTTATAAGATGTTCTTTCACTGACATTCCACATTGCTTGTCCTGAGCCTGGTTCTGCTAAAGGTTTCTTCCTCATTAGGGAGTTTGTCCTTTCCATGGTTGCCTTCATGCTTGCTCAAGATGAGATAAAGTTAAACTCAAAGCAGTCTGTTCCTCATAAATAATGTTGTTAACATACTTTTTATGTATATAAATGTTTCTGTACGGTGCCCTGAGATGACTTCTGTTATGACTTGGCGGTATATAAATACTGTAAAGTGAATTGAATTGAAATTCTCATAAAGGCAATACGTTTAAAATAAAACTAGCTCACCACATCACAAGAGCAGGCCCTCAGCACAAGAACAACGGAAGCCGGAATCTAATCTACAAGACCAAAGATTGTGCAAAGATGCCACTGAGACAGTTCAACATATAAAAGTAGTATGTCAGATCCAGGCAAGCAAAACATTAATGAAACCCCATAACCAAGTGGGTGAAATCACATCCAGGGTTATCTGTGCCAAGTATGAACTGGAGGACCCACAGTCAAAGTTGGAGATGCAACCAAGGGTGGTGGAGAATGGGAGGCTTAAGATACGGTGGGACTTCTAGATCTAGACTGATAAACAGATGATGGATAACCAACCAGACATTGTGGTGGTCAACATGCAACAGAAGAAGGCCGTAATGATAGATGTAGCAACTGATTGTAACATCAGGAAGAAGCAGCATAAGAAGCTGGAGAAAGAACAAGAAGTCATGGAGAGTCAAGATGTCAGAAGTCCCAATGGTCATTAGAGTACTCTGCACTGTAACACCCTGCCCCCAACCACACCACCACCACCACCACCACCACCACCACCACTCCCAAATTGGAAAAGTGGATCCAACAGGTCACGGGAACAAACTCAAAGATCTCTGTCCAGAAGAGGGCAGTCTTAGGAATAGTTAAGGTACTGAGAACCTTCAAGCTCCCAGTCCTCTGGTAGGGGACCTGAGGTTGAAGTCAAGTGGAACTGCCCGGCAAGCTAAACATAGTTTTTTTTATATGTATATCTGTATCACAAAAGTAATGTTTATTCTCACAAACACAAACTTTATGTTTTGCTTCTGTTTTACATTTTTGTCTGAAACAAACCTGAAACAACTTCCAAATCATGGTTTTTCTGCCCCCTCTGTTCCACGTCACTCTGCTTTCCCTCACTTGTTTAAGTACTTGTGCATAATTTCCAGCCTTCTCACTCAGAAGTTTGACTAAGTCGCAACTCCCTCAGTTACAAGCTATTAGCAATGGTGCATATTCAAGTTGTTTTGCAATTGCAGAGCAAATTAGAAATATTTTCTCACTCAGTTACTTTCCTCAAAAAATATACAATATAAGGAGGAAATGCGAGAGCGTGAGACTGAGCAAAGCACACAGGGAGACAAACAAAAAAAGGTTGCTGGAAGTCAACAGATGCATAAACATACAATGAATTTCCATTGTGATTCATTTATTTTATATATTTATAAAGTGCAAGGACACAAAGCCATCTGGACAATCTTGAGAAATGTAGACAACATTTTGGTGTATTTGTGGTACTTTTGTCATATTTTTAAGAAGTACAGCAGTACAATCTAAAGATAATTGGCAAGGCACGAGAAAAAAAAGAAGAAAAAAACTCTAACATTAAAGTGTATTTTAACCACTATAATGCATTTTAGCTCACAGATGTTAGTCCAACATACACGTGCAGTTTTGCACCTGAAAGTTTGTCCTGGAACAGGTTCTGTGTTAGCATATTGCTGTTTTAGTTTTTGACATAGAAGATAACAAAACAAACCAAAATAAAATAAATTTAAAAAAAGGGAATTTTAGAAGCATAGCCTTATCCAATTGTTAATGTATTTACACATCTGCAATTCTATCACGTCATTCCCTTTAGAAATCAATGTCTGGTATGAAGTACTGTTTAAAACGTCTGGGTAGGTAAACTTAACATATAAATTATAGTAATAAGTACGATGTATCTAACAGTGTTAGATAATATAAGCAAAACTGCATGAATAACACAGATTAAATTGTTTCAATGTGGGAATCTGTGAAAGTGTGAATAATCAGTGTCTTACCTGCGGGGGACAGCAGTCTGAACAATTTCAGTTTGGAGAATCATAGCATCATTCTCATTTGGGAGTCAAATTAATGATTCTGGCCCAATCCAGTTCTAGGCATCTACAACAACTACAGTCTCAAAAATGTTATGTCAGTTCAAGTAAATGCACATCTATGGGTTTTTACACTGCTTTTGTATCAGATGGTTACTCTGGCCCACAAACAGTAAACCAGTAACTCACTAGGCAGCAACTGTTTAAGACTAGTGGTGTCTCAGAATAGCCAGAAATATGAAGATTTTTAGTTGTAGACTCAATTATTTTTGAGTGTTTGTGCCAGCTAGCAATGAAGCTTTATCAAACATGACCTTTTTTTTTTTTTCTTGCGCAGGGCTTGTAAAACTGTATTCTAGGAAATTTGCAGTACATCATATTCCACCTCTGCCCACATTGTACCCATTTCAGTCAGTTTGTACACAACTTGGGGGAATCCCCCATGTTTTTTATTATTTACTCTACTGCAGTACTGTAGTCCTTGCTGTTTCGCAGTTCGACTTTCAGAAACTCACCCTTTTGCAGTTTTTGACGGATTGTCAGTTTTATTACTCAAGTGAATGAGACAATACAGGATCTAAAGTTAATGAAAAAAAAATACTTTGCACAGGCACTACCATTTTGTAGTTTTCTTTCATCAAGACTGTACTGTAATGCCAGTCAAAGGAACTACTCTACCCAGAAGTCAACAGTGCTTCCGGCTGCTGCATTCTGTCAAAATGGAGGGAAAGTGTTGCAACGCAAAGTCAGAAGTATCTATATACCCAGATATATCTACAATATATCTAATAAGCTCACAGAACTGTCAAGAAAGTAACAAATAATTCTGAAGCTTCCTGAAGCTCAATTATCCACACGCACATCAACCTGGACGGGGAGGTGAACTTCTTCGCTGCAGGGTAGGTCTGCCAAACCAGAACTGAGCCCGACCGGAACCGAGCTGCTGTCCTGTAAAGCTGGTGAGTAAAATTTGTGGTACTGTGCAGTACATATGTTAAAAGTATGTAAGTTTGTTTAGAACATTGCAAGAGTGCGGGAAAGGTAGAGATCAATGACTTCCTGGTAGACTACTGATTTTTTTTTTTTTTTTTTTTATCAGTCATGTTACAGGCACTATTAAAATAAAATAAAAAATAAAAAACATTTAGATAAGATAAGATAAGACAAGATTCCATTTATTAATCCCACAGTGGGGAAATTTACTGTATTTGTGTGTGTGTGTTGCCGGTACATATTTAATTAAAAGTAAAAATAAAACCTGTGTAAATATCTCATGTTAAAATGTGAACATTGGCAGCTTATAGAAAAGTGTGGTCTATTTATGTAAAATTGTAATTTTATTTTTAAATTTAGTGTGCACAGCTTATATTCAGGTACACTCAAAATCCAGAAATTACAGTATATAAATACTAAAATAAATATAACGTTCCTACTGCACAGTTTTTCACCTATCGTGGTGGTATGTGGAACACAACCCCACGATAATCGAGGGACTACTGTACATGTGAACAGCTAGCTCTGGACGTCAACAATAAACTGGTTGATCCACTATGCAAAGGTGTTATATATAAAACTGAGTTTATTGCAGCTCCTCAGACTGACGAAGTCTTGTGGATAAAAGACAAAACTTTTCAACAAAGGAGAATCCATTCAGAGGACCTGACTTAACCTTGTTAGACTCTACTGGAGAAGAGTTTAAATGGAAATTGGTTGGTTTTTGACCAGTGCTTAAATGATTATTATTTTAAGGGGGTTGTTTCTTAGACTTGGACATTTAAGGCTGTATGTCTTGAATGTTTTCTGTCAAAATAAAGTTCAAATAAATATTTCAAAATACTGTTGTTGTTTTTTATTATTACTAATATTTATGCCTGTAGTCTCACACAAAAAACCTGTCAGTTTGATAAAATGGCGTTTTAAACCTGTATAAGTTGAAACACGGCCACCTTTTAGGCACAACTAAAAAAAAGGCACCTTCAGAGACACAAGGAAAAGTTTTTGGGCAACGTCGTCATACATGATTCATACATTGCTTTGAGAGCAACTTACTGTTGTGTGAAAATTGACATTAAGCATCTTTTGTGTTATTCCTGTTTTTAGACTGCAAACCCAAGGGCAAAGCATGAGCAATGGGTATTTTTGTTCACTGAAGAAATGTTGGCGCTTGAGCTTGTTTGAATGAGCTGATGTGATTCGCTGAATACAAATCAGCCGTTGGTTGTGACATCCAAAGCTGAGCCTAAAGGTGTGTTTTTTTTTTCCTCTCCCACATTTTTTTCTGTCTACATTCTACAATGATTTCTTTATTAGCATTGCCTTTGTACTACAAAAGCCTATTCACAGACACACATTATCACCAGTATGCAGGACAGATAGACATAAATCTACAGAGACGGCATCCTTTTTATATCTTTGTACCGCACGTATGAGTGACCTATGACCCATATACATCACTTTTACTGACATTTACAGTGCATGTTTATTGCCTTCTGCCAGGAAAGGTGAGCGATTATGTAATTGCCTGTATCACTGTGTGTGCATTTTATTGTCTGTTTACCAAAATATCTCATGAAACACTGAAGAAATTTTAACAAAACTCTAAAAGTAATTATGGAATGAACATCTACATCTGATTAACTTTTAGTCAGTCAAGTTTAATATGGCTCCCACAGCTAATTAAACATGTCTACAACTAAATCAATTTCACACATATTGAGTTAAGATTTAGCACGGTAGCCGCTGAAACATCCGCGTCAACTGCGTCAAACTGTCAATACTAGTAAATTGTGCTAAGGTTTTGTTTGAAACGTTGGCATTAGCTGTTGAAGACAACCATGTTTGTCCTTTAGTAAAATATCACATAAGCCAGATGACGCATTTTATGAAACACTCAGAAAACCATGCTTGGATACATTTCAACAGATTAACTTTTTTTTGGATTAACACAATTTAAGAAGGCTGTCAAAACTAAAATATGTTACCAAACACACAAATTGATGTAACTTTGTCTAATTTACATATACGCTATGCTAAAATAATTTGATGTGGTAGTAGTTGAGCGTTGTCCCCATCTTATAGTTCAAGTTCTATCAGATCGCACAAGGTCCTTGTTTAAAATGTTGTCATGCAATGTGGAAGGGTTTATGTTTTAATGAATCTCTACAATTTAATTCAATTTATTTTATTTATGTAGCGCCAAGTCACAACAGGTTATTTCAGGGCTCTGAACAAATACATTTGCATACATAAAAATTCATTTAGGAACATTATTTATCTAAGGTAGCGTGACCCTATCTAAAGCAGGCTCATGCCAAGAAAGAGCACCATAGATGTCATCTTTGCTTTGAAGATGCTGACGGAGAAGTACAGAGAGGGTAAAAAAAAAAAACTCCCTTGTGTCTTTGTGAATTTATAAAAAGCATATGACAGGGTGCCAAGGGAGGAGGTGTGGTATTGTATGAGGAAATCTGGAGTGGCAGAGAAGTATGTTCTACTGGTACAGGACATGTATGAGGACAGCAGGTCAGTGGTGAGATGTGCTGTAGGAGTGACAGATAGCTTCAAAGTGGAGGTGGGAGTGCATCAAGGATCGGCTCTGAGCCCCTTCTTGTTTGCTCTGGTGATGGACCGACTAACAGATGAGATCAGGGGAATCCCCATGGTTTATGATGTTTGCAGATGACATTGTGAGCTGTCATTAGAACAGGGAACAGGTGGAAGAGAACTTGGAGAGGTGGAGGTATGCACTTGAAAAAAGATGAATGAAAGTCAGCCGTAGTAAGACAGAGTACATGTGTGTGAATGAGAGGAAGGAGAACAGTGAGGCTGCAAGGAGCAGAGGTCACAAAGGTGCAGGACTTCATGCACTTGGGGTCCACTGTCAGTAAAATGGGGAATGTGGTAAAGAGGTGAAAATGAAAATCCAGGTAGGATGGAGTGGATGGAGAACCGTTTTTAGGAGTGATTTGCAACAAAAGAGTGTCAACAAAGGTCAAAGGAAAAATTTACAAGACAGTGGTGAGACCAATATGTTTGATCTGGAGACAGTGGCAATGATAAAAAATACAGAAGAAAGTGGCAGAAATGAAGATGCTGAGGTTCTCCTTAGGAGTGACAAGGTTGGATAAGATTACGAATGCGACCATCAGAGGTACAGCACAGGTTGAACAACTGGGAAGAGGGACAGTGGGTATATTGGTAGATGGATGTTAAAATGCAGCTGCCTGGAAAAAGAGAAAGAGGAAGGCCAAAGAGAAGATATATGTATGCAGTTAGAGAGGACATGGATGTAGTTGGAGTGAGGACAGAGGATACAGAGGACGAGTGAGATGGACGAGGATGACTCACTGTGGCGACCCCTGAAAAGGGAAAAGCTGAAAGAAGAAGAAGAAGATTTATCTAAGGTAGGGTAGAGCAGCCAGCAGTTTGCATTTTCTTCATTTTGTTGCGGTCTCCCATACAAGAATAGATTCTAATCAATAGAATGTATACTTTTATTGTGAAGTTTACATGTAATTGTGTAGCAGGACTAATAACAATTCTGAGTTTGCATTATCACATTTTAATTCATTTACATTTTTTTAGATAATCTTGCAAAATTAAGTAAAATCACATGGTTAAAAAGGATTTTTTTTCTCCTTATCCAATGAAAAATATCCAGAAGGTAGCAAGTCATTGATTAAGGATGTTGCTCCAGTAAATCATAAGGAAGTAAACGATGTTTGTTGAAATTGCAAACACAAATTCATATATAAAAATCCATGGCAATAAGGGACTTTCAAGTATAATAATTTGTTGTTTATTGCTTTCTGTGTCCCTTTAACTTCATTAGAATGGTATTCTCGCAATCAGATTGTTGACAAAAACTGGATGTAAAAATTTTGTTGATTCAGTCCCATTAGTGTTCGTTGCTCATCCCTATCCACAAAACTAATGCGATAGAGGTAGATGCTACAATATGATTTAAAAGCAATTACTGTCAGCACATTTCATACGGCTATTTTATACCCCTCACCCATATTAAAATGCAATGGCATATGGTGCTGAATTTCACTCTTTCAGCTAAAAGAGAGTTGCACATCATCATCAACGTTTCATTTTGCTTAGCTCGCTGAAAAAGCACACCGTGTGCCATTGTCATCATCTCCAATCACAATGTTCTCAGCATTTTACAAGAGTCCTCTCTCATTAATGCAATTTAATGTGGTGTCTTTTGCATTAGATTAGTAAATCCTGTTACCATGGTGACTTGCATACAACCCATTTCGCAACAGCTTTTCATTGCTTTTTTATGGCTATGTTTGAAGTGTTCCCCCTTTACCCTGTTTTAATTATTATTTTCTATTTTTGATGGAATCATGAGTTGGAGACTAAAATATATTGTCAAAACAACCTATTGCCCTTTAGGACAATCTTCTATTTTTTATTCCTTTAAAATGGTAACTGTTGGTGAACTTCTGGTCCACCAAAATGAACAAGACAGATGTACACTCGAGACTTAAGTGATACTTATTAATATAATCTATAATTCATACTCAGATTACCCATACCCAGGTCTCTCTTGTATATGAGTCCTCAAGGCTCAATGGGATTAACCCGCCTAAATAAAGGTTCAGATTCACGGGCCCTTTAATGACAATGTGTGTTTGAGACAGCATTAGGCTTGTCGATTTATTTATTTATTTATTTTTGCCAGTTAGAGGAAGTTGTTTTTAAGATTTCTATGTTCTTAAAAATAATTTAAAAAATGTGCATTTGTATTTTTGTAAAATTGCAGTAATTAACAAAAATACTGTCATGAACGGTGAACAATGGTTAATAGAAGGATCCAAATTGATACACAATATAGCAGTATTAAAAACAAACAACATTTTCAATATGTAACCAAGGAAAGTGGTAGCTGGGAAAGTCAAACCGATGTTCTTTGACAACTTCACACCGGATAATAACCCTACTATAAAGTAAAAAAAAAATATGCCAGGATGTGAATAGTCATTTCAGGATCTTGGCAAGGTCTTCTGGTGCATATTATGTGCTCACATATGTAGATAAAGTATCATATGTCTTGAGCATACACAAAACCTCTGTTGTGAGGTTATATTTGTTTATTATTGATGTGGCAGTGTACAGTATTAGGATCCTGTGCTAAGTATGGGGAGTGCTGTGGTAGAATATTCTGGATGTTGGGTTCATCTCTTGTGGCTTAGTTGTTTTAAACTAAACTTTTCCTATTTTCCTGCCCCCCTGGTTCCCTGGCTGCCATTCTGGGGGTGGGGTCCGGGAGAGGGGCAGGCTGTCGGGTGTTGATCTGGACTAGGGGAGGGGTTGGGGGCCTGGGGGATTGCCGGGGGCGGGGCTGGCGCTGCGCGGTCCCTGGGGCTGTTCGGGCTCCCTGAGCTTGGCTCTAAGATGTCATGGCTGGCCCGCTG
>JAVCKU010000161.1:9597417-9613521 GCA_032273985.1 Hypsolebias coamazonicus | reverse complement strand
TTAGAGTTGCAACCCTCAGTCCTACATTCTTCACTTTCCTCCTCTCCCTCTGTCTCCTGACACGTTTCCCTCCTCGTAGTCTTCGACTTTAGGGCCACGCTAAAAAATGTATAAAAAAATACATTGCCACACTAAGAAAAGAAAAATTAAAAGCCATAAAATTATGAGAATACAGTCGTACGAGACTTTTTTTCCCCAAGTCAGATCCACAACTCGACCTGTCAGTCAGTCCAGTAGGCATGTCAGCAAATTACCAGTCCGAAGCTAAATGCTCTTATAAGTGAATCGCTGGGTCTCTTCAGCCTCTTTCTGGCATATTTATTGAAGACCTCTAACAGCGCTGCACGCACATAGTTTTGCTCAATGAGCGCCGTTTTCCAACGGAAACAAAAACGACACTCATGACGTAATGACATCACGTATATGCGTCCCAGAAGCAGCATACAAAACACAACAGTAGAGGGCAGTATTGGGACATGTTTTGAGTAAGAGCATCAATAATAGTAAAGTTTAACAAACATTTTTCATTTTACCACAGTTAAAATGCGGTAAACTTTATCGCGTCCAGTTCTGATAATGTTACGGCTCAATTAGCTTCGGATTGGTCATTTGCTTACATGCCTACTGGATTGACTGACAGGTCGCGTCATGGATCCGACCCATGGAATAACAAAAAAAAATTTTAGGACAGTTGTTAAAAAAAAAGTATTGTACGACTTTATTTTCGTAATTTTATGGCTTAATTTTTATTTATTTATTTATTTATTTTTTCTTAGCGTGGCCCTAAAGCTCCGTCGTAGTCCAGAGGACCTGACTTAACTTTGCTAGATTTTTCTACCTGGATTATTGAGCATGCATCAAGACACTATTTGTAAGGTTGTTCTTTTAACTGTGCTCATGGTTTTCTTTTTTTTGTTTGTTTGTTTGTTTTGCACATGTGTGTGGGAGGATCGGGGCTCATTAGCAAACATCAACAACTGAATAGATTAAACCCCATTCAAGATGGCTGCCACAGTTTAATGACTTTAGCCATCACAAAAATGGCTCTAACTCAGTCATTTTCACAGATACGCAGCCAAAATATGGTGTGGTAGTAGCTGGGACTCATACTTCACACACTCTGACGGCTAAAAGATCTCGCAAGATTGCATGTTGGACTACAAATGTTTTATCACTCAGACTTATGCAGCAAACTTAAAACTTTCAAACTTTACCTTTTTATTTTTATTTTTATTTTTTGCTTTTCTTAGTGAATCTTTCCAGAAATACAGATTATGTTGACATTTTACAGCTAAATCACTGCTAAAATCATCAGCTAAATCATGAGGTCATGGTCTCTCAGTGTGTAAAACCACATGATGACAACAAAATACTGTATATGATTTTCAAAGTTCAATATTTTCAGTTTTATGAGTTTACCGCTGTCGTTCCTTAGACGTAGCTTGAATCACAAACCCAGAAAGTCTTCCAAAACATATTTAAATTGTGAATCCTCCACAGACAGAATTTGCATTTCACACTTTTTCTTCCACCCTCCCTCAAACACACTCAAAGCTTAAAGTGGAACAGGAGTTATCAGTGTTGGCCTAAAAGTGTCAGATAGCATTAGAATGCCTCCTGAAACCTCAGCTTAGCGTTGTAATGAATTCACGAATGAAATTATGAGATCACTGAAGTCTTAATAATAGAGGAGTCCTCATCCGTAGAATATTTATTATTTATAAGAAAAATGCACTAAATTATGTGTGCTTAGATGTAAAAAACAAAACCTAAAAACTGTTTAATTCATCTATTTTCTATTTTATTTTATTAAAAACAGCATTCCTCGAAGGACTGCATTCTGCCCACATGTTTAAATTAAGATTTGTTCTTTTGATTAAATCTTGAAATTAACATTATGTACTATCTTCTGCAGTATTGTAGAATTCTCAATAATCCAGGATGAAAAACCCCAACAAAGTTAAGTCAGGTCCTCCGGACGGTTTATTTTTTTGTTGAAACGTCTCGTCTTTCATCCAAAAGACGTCATTAGTCCAAGGAGCCACAACAAACTCAGTCCCAAAAGCAGCACATTCGCATAGTGAGCCAACCAGTTTGATGGTGATAAGATGGTTTCTGGAGTCCACCCTCTCCCCCGTCGACTCGTCTGAGGCAGTCATGGCTAAAGTGGTTCAAAACATCAAAACTGGTTGGCCCACTATGTGGGTGTGCTGCTTATGGGACTGAGTTTGTTGTGGCTCTGCAGACTGATTAAGTCTCTTGGATGAAAGACGAAACGTTTCAACAAAAAAAGAAACCGTCCAGAGGACCTGACTTAACTTTGTTGGCGTATTGTAGAATATTATGTTACTACCACTCAGAGTGTTGTGTACTACTATTCCACCAAACTTTAGCTCAATATCTATGAAACTGACTGAGTTAAAGCCATTTTTGTGTTTGGCATCCATCTTAAAATGGGTTAGATAAGGAATAATATGTAATTGTCCACGTTTTGCCTTTCTACAGCAGGTGACAAGAAACTTGATTATGATAAATTAAACTCCTTCCTTTAAATTTTAATATAGCATTCCATACCATATGCCCTATTTCTAGAGCATATACAGTTTGATTGTTTTCCTGTCTATCCCTGTCAGAAATATAAGCGCTCTCTAAAGAACATTTTCAAACAAGTTTGTTCTTGCATTGTAACAATTTCTTCTTCATGCTGTTTATTTTTCCAGGCCTATACATGGCTTCAGAAAGAGATGGGTCCCGAAACTGATCCAGTGGTCATCGTTCGGTTTATTGGCTCCAGCCAGCCCTCCACAGACCTACGAACTCTACTCCAGAGCATCTGTGAACAGATTGCAATAAACTACCGCTGCCTGATTCACTTTTTGCCTAACAAGATTCAGGAGATGAGGGAACTCCTTATAAACCTTCTTGGTGAATCTTCATTCCATAGGCCTTTGGTCATCGTCTTGGATGCCTTAGAGCAGCTCTCAGATGCAGATGACGCTCGCAAGCTGTGGTGGCTCCCCATACAGCTTCCTCGCACTGTCCGCATTGTCGTTTCAACGCTGCCTAATAAACATGGCATCTTGCAGAAGCTCCGCCACCTCATCCACGATGAGAGGTATTACGTGGAGCTCATTCAGAGGGACCGAAAAGTCTGCAGTCAAATGTTAAAGCAACAGTTGCTTGGGGTGAAGAGAAAGGTAACCTCAGGCCAACAAATTTATGTCAACGAGGCACTTGCCAAGTGTACATTGCCAATGTTCATCAACCTCATCTACAGGGAAGTAGTTCACTGGCGGTCTCACAAGGATGTGGACGATAAATCTCTCTGCTCTACAGTGCATGAGAGCATAGAACATCTATTCTACTCTGTGGAAAACAAGCTGGGCCAGCGATTTGTCTTCAGGGCATTAGGATATATCACCATGGCCAAGGCTGGGCTAACAGAGGTTGAGCTAGAAGACATCCTATCACTTGATAACATAGTTCTCGGGGATGTCATTGTAGCCAGTTACCTCAAAAACCCTTTAAGGATCTCCTATGACTTAGTTGCTAAGCTCAGAGAGGAACTGGAAGGCTATCTGGTGGAACGACAAGTGCGAAATGTCACACTGATGGTCTGGGCCAACAGGCACTTGCACCTTATTGCCCAGAAGCTGTATCTCAGCAATGAGGAGGATGTGCATCAGATGCACAGCCTCTTGGCTGAGTACTTTTTGGGGGCATGGGCAGGAGGCAGGAAGAAGATCTTCACTTATGATAACAATCATTTCACCTCCCTGAACATTTCTCATCACAAAAACCCACATCATCAACAGTCCCATGAAAAAACCTCCTCCGATAAGTACTCGTATGACAGACAGACCCCTGAACAGCCTTGGGTGTTCCAGTGCAACCTTTTGGAGCCTGACATTTTCTTTGTCAATCACAGAAAGATGACAGAGCTAGTGTACCACCTTACCAGGAGTGGGCGCACAGATGATCTTATGTTCGGTGTTATCATGAACTTCAGCTGGCTGTACACAATGATCAAGATTGGCCAGTTCGATAAGGCTTTAACAGACATTGACCTAGCGTACAGCTGCAGCCAAGAAAAAGAGCTGAAGTTTTTGGCTACCACTCTTCGTAGTATAAAAGTTAAAGTACTAAAAAGCCCTGCATCACTGTCGGCTGAGCTGCAGCAAAGGCTTTTACCAGTTGTCACCTCTCTACCTAGGCTTAGACACCTCCTCCTGGAGTGTGACAAAGATGGCCCAAAGTACTGCTCTATAGTGCCTCTCCACTCCTCGATGGATGTCACCTACAGTCCAGAAAGGCTTCCTCTTTGCTCCAGCTACATGCAAATTGTAGAGATTTTGCCCACTCTAGCCCCAAACATTGTCCTAGTAGCATTAGAAGATGGATCTATCAGTACTTGGGATGTAGAGAGCAGACAGCTCTTACGACAGATTGATACAGCCAAGTCTGTTGTACTAGGAATAAGGCTAACCACTGATGAGAAGTATCTGGTTGTTGCCACAACCAAAAATACCCTGCTCATCTATGATAATCACAAGTCTTGCCTTTTATCAGAAGTTGAAATAAAAGGGTCAAAGCACAGTGGTGTCACTGGGGGAGTCGCATTTATCAATGGTTTTACTCTTTCTACCCATCATGCTTTGGCTTGGCTTGAGGCTAGTAAAGACATCAGCATCATTGATCTTGTCTATGGCTGGCCTCTTTACCAGTTTCATTGTTGGTACGAGGTGACTTGTGTCCAATGCTCGCCAGATGGATTGTATGCCTTCTGTGGCCAGTACCTCAACACAACATCCATCTTTCATCTAGGAAATGGGGAGAAGTTGGCCACTGTGACATCTGAGTTTTCTGGGGGGTTTGTAAAGTCCATCCTTGTTCTGGACACCCTAAACCAAATGGTAATGATCGACAATGAAGGTAGTTTGTCAGTATGGAATACCAAAGAGGTTACGAACCCGAAGCTCATGGAGGACTATGATTGTCGAGGGGATGAGAGTGAAGTGTTGGGTATAGAGTTATCTGAAGATCAGCGCTCCATTCTTATTTGCAAGGTCTGGAGTATTGAAGTGCTTGACACAAAACTATGGAAAATGGTAGAGAAATTCAAAGCCAAACGTACTGAACGCTTTGTTGCTGCTGTTCTCTCCAAAAATGGTCAGAGCATTGTGGCCTCCATGGAGAACACATCCTCCATTTTTGTCTGGAGGAGGGACAGTGGACAATGCATGGCTAGCCTGATTGAAATCTCAGGGGCTATTGTCAAACTCATCAAATCAGCCCACCACAACTTGCTCCTTTCTGTTGCCAGCAGTGGAGTTCTGTCTGTTTGGGACATTGATATAATCACCGCCATGTCTAACATTGACAAAACAGGCAAGAAGATCCAGACCTTGCAACTGACTGGTCGAGAGGACTACGTATTTACCATGGATGGCTCAGAAGCTGTACACAAGTGGAACTTTGGCACTGGCTTCATTGAGACAGTCTTCAAACACGAGGGCATAGTGGAGAACTGTGTCCTAACCTCCTCAGGGGATCTCATGGTGACTTCAGACGACAAGTCTAGTCAGTACATCTGGCAAACCAGTACCGGAGAAAACATCTTTCGCATAAATGGACAGAGAATATCACAGTTGCTGATCACCCACAATGACCAGTTTGTGGTGTCCCTCTGTGAGCAAAATGCCTCTAGAGTCTGGAGGCTTGCTACTGGGCACAAAGTGTGTAACATTTTAGTCACACTTCAGAATGCACTTATCACCACAGCTAACACTTTTTTAGTGGGAACATCTAAGAATAAACTTCTTGCTGTCAGCCTGTGGTCAGGTAGTGTGTCTAAAAAATTTGTCTGTGATGATGGCATCACCATCGTCAACTTCAAGCTCATTCCTGACTGCCCTGACTGCGCAGTCTTTATCACGTCCACAGAGACAGTCTTCATCTGGAGTGTAGCGGATGAGTCAGTATGCCGGCGAGTCCAGTTGCCAACCAACTTCCTCAAAAATCTAGAGGACTTTCAGATCTCACCAAACGGGAAATTGGGAATAGTTTCCAAAGGTGACGAGAACATTAATGTTCTGGATCTTCACAGTGGGAAGCTGAGGCTTGTCCATGCAGCGGGCATAATCTGGCGTCAAAAATTATCAAGAGATGGACGTTATCTTGTATATGTTTGCTTCCGGAACTGTGATGAGGATGACGATGCAGGTGTAGTATCCAATCTAATTGTGATGCGCCTCGCAGATGGCAAGAGCATCGGCACATGTTCGCTTTACAAGACACCCACCTTCCTGTCTCTCTCTCAGCGAGCACTAAACATCATAATAGGCTTTGAGGATGGCAGCATTGGCACATACACAGTTGTGGATCGTGTGGATGCCACCCTTAAGATCAAGATAGCCACCTCCAACAGCCGACAGATTGTTAACAATGCCTCACAGAAAGTGCGCCCCAAATGTGGCAACCATTCCTTTAAGACTGTGGCCGACTGCACCTGGAGGGAGTCAACAGAAGTCTTCTCAAGAGACAGCCCCATCAATGTGTCAGACTCTGGAGAGGGAGAGTCAACGACACCTACAAAGAAGACTGAATTGGTACAATGAAAGTCGGGAGGGCAGGTGGAGGTAAGAAAAGAGAAAGGGGACAGGGGACAAAGTTTAGAATCTTTAAGGAATCGCAGTTGATTCTTGTTTACAGCCTCGTGATTCAGCTGCAGATGTCAGCCCAGCAGGTAGTTAATGGGCTGACGATTAAACGCTGCACTCAAACGATATAGTACTTACTTCCGACTTAGATTTACAGAGACTGTTGAAAAAAAATTTGTTTCACAAAAATTCTGTAACATTTTACTTTGCCATTTTGTGTCTTTTTGCATTTGAAGAACAAAATTACTATCAAAATGTCTTAGTCAAACATTTTTTAAGCCAGTCCGATGGCCTTAGCCACATTCATGATCTTATTTACATTGTTCTTGTTAAGCCATAATGTTGCGTAAGAGTATATTTATGTTTGTATCAACATCAGGTGGTACTGTAAGAAAAAGAAGAACTATGAACATAAGTATGTACGGTACATTTCTCATTTTGGCTGCTGCAATTTGTGCAACTCCTTAAAGATGTTTTGTTGTGCTTAATGCAATCAAAGTGAGTGCCTGGATTTTAAAATAGTCTTCATGTGCAGATTACAAAATTTATGAAAATGCAGGGACTTTGTAAACACAGCGTACACCATTGCTTGTTACTGAGATCTAGTAAACATCTGAAGAGATCCATGATGTTGTTCTAAATAACGGTTACCATTTTTTTTTTCTTTCTCTCTGAACAGTTTACATAGATTTGATGTGAATTTATCTGTGGTTCCATCAGTTTGTGTGCAGGTCGTTTTAAGGGGAACACCACTATTGAGCATACAGTGTAGCATAGCACCATACACATTAACGCCTTAACCTGTGTACTTGCTTTAGGTTTTGTGTAGTTTTTAGGTGTTCTGGCATAAAAGGACAGAGTGGGTTTTGCTCAAACAATCTGGCCATGCGAACATATTTCAAAGTTTATTCAATAAATAGAAGCACTTTATGGAAGGTCTGTGAGAAACTGTTGGAATGTTTCGAGATTTTGATTTTCTTTAAAAAAAAAAATAAAAAAAGAGGGATTGGTATGACAGTGGAACTTTGGCCTTCTTGGCAGGCTTTTATAAATTAATACAATCTCCCATCATAAATTTGGTTTGAATAATAAAATCAATAAGTTGTCATCTAAATACCAAACTCAGTAAGGAGCCATTTCGAAGTCTATGGGATGAAACAAGAGTCTGGGGCAAGGAACATGACCACTGAAACCCATTCAAAGCCCATCGTGAAACTGAAAGGCAAATATGAAGGTAAAAACTGTAGCTGTAGCTAAACTAGTGGAGGGAGGGCAACATATTGGCACAGAGTCAAAACAGATATTGAATCTAATATATTTTCTGTATTTATTTTGACTTTTGAGTTGACTGTAACATTTCTTCCCAGCTTTACAAAGTTAGTGCAGGCTATGAAATGTTTATTGTTAGTGCCTGTGTCCGATGTTTCATACTAATACACTATGTAGTTCTCTGCTGAAACAATATATGAGTTTTTTTTTTTACTGTGTTCAAAGCCTTAATACAAAGCCATTAAAACTCAAAATGCACACTGTATGAAAGCACTGGACACCACACTTGCTTAAATTTCTGGGAACACAGGTAAAGCATGCAAATACAGTAACTCAATTTTTCAGTTTAGGTTAATGTATAAAATTAGTTAGCTTGGAGTAAAAATATATGTTTTTTGCCAAATCATTCGACATATAGACACTACTGTTTACGCCCTTGAAAGTGTCTTTAATTTAGTTTTTCCCAGTTTAATTAGTTTAGCATAGTTAAGTGTAGATTAGCTAAGATTAGGTCATATTAGCTTGTTCCTATTTAGTTTATCATAGCTTAGTTTCTTTTTTTTTTTTTTTGCGCTGCTTTGTTTAGTTTAGCTTAGCGAAAGTTAGCCTAGCTTGATTTAGCTCAGTTGTTATCAAACTTTTTTGTGGGCCCGCCTTTGGAGGGGGGAAAAAATGGCACACCCTGTCCCACCAAAAAAATATCTAAATATTAACAATACCTGAAATACACACGTATTCACAATGTGAACGTTTTATTCAACCTTTATTTGTATATAGATTCATTGAGTCACGAGGACTCATTTACAAGAGACCTGTTTTAAATCTCTAAAATGCTATCCCTTTGGGTGAAATAATTTAAGGCAGAAATCTCACTCTATCAAATAAAAATAGCAATTTTAATGCATTTTCACTACCTGTCATATGAGTTTTGAAATATTTCACTGAATTCAAAATAAACTTATATAGGGGAAAAACACATTATGAGGGTTGTAATATTTCAAAACAATAATTTCTGGAAATTTATGTGGCTAAAGTACATTAACATTTAATAACGGCATGATTAGTCATTATACAGCAAACTAGACAAACAAATTCAACAGAATCAATGCAAAAAATGTTAATTATATTACATATATTGTCATTAAATTAATTACATTTATCACAGTACAGTTATGTCATGGTATATTTCCATACAAAGTACAAACATGAAATTGACTCACAGTGATAACATGAGTTTTGAAGAAAAGCATAAAAGTGAAAAAAATAATATCTTAGGCATACACATATATATCTTTAAGCTGGTAATATATTGGATTCCAAGAACTAAAATGGCAGAAACAGTGTGTCTCAAACAGGCTGCGTGCGCTCTGCAAACACTTGTTGGCACACCTGTTTAGCCTCAGGGCGTGATTTTAGCAATAACACGCATCTACTTTCCAAAGTTAACCTTTGTTAAAAAGAAAAATAAGTCTAGTAAATAATACATTTGTTGTTTTGTACGTTCCTAAAATAGATTTGGGCTGCAACGAGGCATTGCAACATTAGTTCCACCTTCTGCATGTTCTCGACTAGGGTAAAAAGAGTTAATAAATAAACACAGTAAGTGACATTGCACCTCCTATGCACGTACCACAGTTTGGGAACTTATGGTTTAGCTTATTTTGCCTCATTTTGGTTCATTGTAATAAGTTTAGTTTAGCTTAATATAAATTACCCTTTCTTGATTTATCTTAGCTTATCCCTGTTTGGCATTGCTTAGCTTTAGCTTAAATACGTTTGGTTTGGCTTAGCTTAGCTTAACCTGATCTTCTATGGTTTGCTTTAGGTTTTTTGAGTCATTTTCAAAAGTTAAGATAACAAAATGTACAGTGAAGCATACATATACACGTGTGTACATAAAATTTAAAGTAAAAGCACACATAGTGAGCATTTAGTGCATAGTATGGACTTTCGGACACAAATTTCAATGCTGGTAACATCACACGGGCTGGAATAAGATTTACTGGCAAACAGATAAAATGTATTAGATCATTTTTGAGGGTATACCTTGCAGAAGACGTTGAAGCTTTCTACAAATCCAAAACAAAAGTTATGTTCAGCTGTTTTGAGCTTTGATGAGTTTAATCTTTTGACAGGCATGACTGCAAGAAACATGAACAAATCGCACACTTTCACCCTAACATCTACCTTTTAAGGGCTATTCCATCTTCTTATAAGTTTAGTACTTTTAATCAGTTGAGACAGCCCTTGGAAAATTTCTAAACTGGTAGCAAAACCAAGCTTTAAAGTTTCCCCACCAACTCGAGAGTTTCTAAATTAAAAGATGATATCCTATTACGTAATTGCCAAAGTTCCAATTATAGTTTGTTTTTAATTTATTCACTGTCTCAGTTTTTTTCAAGGCTTGTACTGTAATTATATTGTTACCAAATTGTTGAAGTGTTCGACTGTGATTATGTTTCTGATAGAAAAAAATGTGCTATCTTTGCTATCGAATAAAGTTTAAAAAGAGTCCTCCTATAAAATATATTGGAATGCCAGTTTAAGAGTATATTTGAATGTGTCCATATGGAAGCCAGTAAACAGTATTATTATATGTTATGTAACTTGAATGACTTCAAACAACTTACATGTTTGCAACTTCTGGTTGACAGACTGGTAATGAATGTTTCTATGGTATTCTTTTTATTGTCAGGACTGATTTACCTGTTTAGAGATTTATATTTTCATAAATGTTGTACTTACATTTTGTTACAGAGTTGTCTAACTGGAAAATTTAACGAAAAGAAAGTTATGTCTGAAGCAATATGAACCTAGTGTGTATGCATTGTTTGTATAAAACATTTTAATGTAATAAAATGGTTCAATTTTTGCCTCCACGTCACTCTGTCTGCTTTCATTCAAGTAAAAAAAAAGGGTAAAATTATGGAACTCAGGTTCTGTTCAAAGGTAATCAATATCTTACCTGTTTTAGATAGATTTTTGAATGGTCTCTATTTGGAAAAATAAGAGTATAATTGTGACTTGACCAAAGAACAATAGGCTGGTTGGACTAGAGTCAACACCAAAGCAGATTGTTGTCTTCTTAAGATTAATAATGATGTTGCATTTCGCTCAGAAACCTTTACAGTAGTCCCTCGTTTATTGCGGGGGTTACGTTCCAGACACACACACCCCCCGCGATAAGTGAAAGTCCGCAAAGTAGCGATGTTGTAGTAATTTTTAGTATTTATTTTTATTTTAAGGCTTTAGAAACCCTACCTACACTCTTGCAATGTTCTTAACTCTTAAGCCTATGTCATTTTAACAACAAAAATACAGGAAATGGTAAATGGAGCTTACTTATATAGCGCTTTCCAGCCCCCTATGAGGGGCCCCAAGGCGCTTCACAGTACCAGCCATCCACCCATTCATACACACATTCATACACCGGTAGCGGTAGGCTGCCATGCAAGGCGCCAGCCAGTTCTACCGGGAGCAACTTGGGGTTAAGTGTCTTGCCCAGGGACACAACAAGGTATGCAGTGACCGGGGATCAAACCCGGAATCTTCCGGTCCTGAGCCGGCTGCCCTGCCTCTACACCATCTCGGCCCCAAAGCAAAAGCAAAGTGGAGACCGAGAGGAGATGTCCGCCCTTGAGAAGAGCAAGTGTTGAATTGAATAATTTAAATAAATAAATAAAATACCAAAATGTTAGTCAATTATTCTGATTGTGTTTAGTTCCAGTAGAGAACGCTTTGCTGGCCCTGATGGTCCATTACTGTTAGCTAATGACTCTAAAGAAATTATTTGTGTGAAAATCAGTCCATGGGGACATGATATATTTTACAGACAGACACACAAACACATGCACACAGACAGGGAAAAAAAAAATAACTGCCTGCCTTTCAGCAATAATAAGCATAAACCTTGGTTCACCCTTCTCTTTGTGGGCACAGTGGACTCTGTTATATTGCTTGGATATTGTCCATCAGACTGTTTTTTTGTTCAATAAAGTTTTCTGTTTTTGTTATAGTATGTCATCTGTCTGCTTCACATACCTGACGTTACATGCTAGACCTCAATAGTAAAAACCTTTCTCACTCTTACAAAGTATGCTCAAACTGTTTATTATGATCATTATTATTGTTATTATTATTATTGTTGTTATTGTTGTTGTTGTTGTTGTTGTTGTAGTAAATGTAGGAGTTAGTTTTATGTTAGGTTAAGGATTTGCATCAAACACAAACAAAAACCTTCTGGTGAGGAAGACGTGAGGGAGGTATGAAGGTGAAGGTTGTAACACAACAAGTAATGTCCAAAGATAGCCAAGTTTTTCCGTATATTACAGTTTTCATTGGCATTAGCAATAGCAGAAAATTTACAAGGTTTTTGCAAGTTAAACAAAGACTTGTATGAAAACACACTTTGCACTTAGGCTGCAAGTCTACTTCACATTGTACACAGAAATCCATTTGCTCAAATTAAACACATGCTGACACATTGTTGATTCATGGCACATGCACACCTCCCACACAAGTTGCACTTGTAGCCAAGAATAACTGTGAATGACCACTTAAGCAGATTCAACCTTTCTGTTCCCATCAGGTGTGCTGACTTCAATCCAAAACTTTGTTGTAAATAAAAAAAAGTGCTGTGCATTTAATCTGGTTTCAATGCGGTGGCCAAGGAAAGCAGGAATTTGTACCCACCTCAACAAACAGCTCAGTTAAAAGGACTTACCGTTGATTTCTTGGTTGAAGTTACTGTGGAAATATTTGAACAATAGTTGCTATCAACATGTATTACTACTGACATGTTCATACATTAAAAGAAGTAGTGAAAAAATGCTAAACTTAGTGAAACCAAAGAAAAACAAAAGGGGCAGGAATAGTAAAAAAAAAAAAAAAAAAGAAAGATGCAAGGAAGATGAACGCATGGTGGAGTCTTGCGTGAATGTTTATAGTAAGTGAATGTTCATGATGTGAAATGTGTTGAAGGCTCGCCACGCTCTTGTTTGCTGTTTCTTGAGGCCAAGTAGATTCATCCTAACCTATCTCTTTCTCATAAACAGAGCCAGTTTTCCTGTTCACATGGAAAAAAAGGAGGGGAGAGAGGGATGGGAAGAATGAGTGGAGGTAACCCTAGCCCCTGAGGTGGCCTTTTGGTTGGGCACAAATCCTACTATTTCCCCCTCCTAAATGTCTCAGGCTCACTCACTTTCACAGACATACAAGCAAGCAAAGGGCGAGGCATTCTGAATGACTGTTGGTTGGTGGGGTGGGATCTGGGTACTTCTAAGGCCTCTCCCTCTTTTTGACCACACTTAGTTATGTGCCTGTGGGTTGTCTAGTTAAGAAAATAAAGCAGCGCTTTGGCACTGTTCAGGATTGTGTTGTATATGAAGCACATGTCCTCCAACACAGGAAGGCAAAATCCAAATGGAAGAATTTAGCTGAGCTCTTAAATTCCTCTTCACTACAGCATGGATCACTTTTAGTCCAAAAAGTGATTATCTCCCTTACAAATTGTTCGCTATGTTAAATTGCTCTTTATATGGTTGGCCTGTGACTGTCAGACAGGAGCATTTGTCTCTGCCTGTGTCTGGAATCCACTTTGATTCTGCTCTATTCATCACTGTGTCGTGCTTTTTTCCTCTTCATTCAGTCTTTGTCTTTCTCAGTTTCTGTCTGTCTTCAGGGGACAATGTGCAGGCAGTCTGCTACAAAGATGTGGATGGATTATATTTATAGGACTCGGATTAGTAATCGTCTCCCATTACCATTCAGCATCTGTGTAAATATCACACACACTGTTGTAGTGATATCCTCAGATTGCATGACAGTACTGTATTCACTATGGCCTGCCAACATAACGTTGTAATTAACAGTGTTACTGTGTGAAATTTTAGCTTAAAATTGTGGCAGATTTTATTTACCGTCTCAATGGCTAAATATTTTTAAAAACTGCAAAAGTCTAAGTTAAGAACTAAGCTAAATTTAGCTTACATATAGTACATTTGCTGTGCTCTCATCCATGATTATTTTCTAATAACCAATTTTTAATCAGAATGTCTCAGTTTCCCAAATTCAGATGGAGAACCTGTTTATCCAGGCAGTATCATTTCTATGTCCATTGTTCATCACACAACTAAAGTTGCTTAGTTGTTGCTTGGCTGCACCACGGTTTGCACCCTGAATAGCTGATTGTCTTGTACCAAAGTTGTGTGGCATAACCATTGTGCCAAACTCAAGTTCAAATTCAAGTTAAAGTTTCTTTATTGTCATTCACATCACATGTGCTACATGAGGTGGAACAAAATTGTTTACTCAAGATCCCAGTTACACCACAAAATAGCAAAAATATAAAGTATGCTACGACCTTCCCTTAAAATTCAATGGCTTCACCGGCCTATTTATATCATGTCTATTTATGATGCTTTGCTGTGGTAGGTATTTTGATCCCTCAAACCGTGCCCTGTCTAGGACATGGTATGAGAGGTCTTTTTTTATACCTTCTCTCCTCATCTTTTCTTCCGTTTTTCTCATTTAAGCAAACATTTTATTCTAAGCAAGAATAATAGGGTCGCACTAATTAGCAGCAGCTTTGTGCACTCCGTCCATCTTTCGGACAACTGTATAATGTTCTCGTTGTATCTTGGTGCAATGACAATATGTAAAGCTTACAGTATTCTGATTCTGTATAGAAAGAAATAGTGTATAAGGATCTAAGATATACGCTGATAGACGCTAAAATGAATGCTAAATGATATGCTAAAAGATCTAAGATATTCATTAATCACTAATAATGTAAACTAATATGGTATATTAAACAGCAGCCTGAAAATGAGCCTAAAGTGAGCAGATGGGTATGAATACAGCATCATAAAGGCAAGAGATCCGCATGGATAATCAGTAGTAAAGATAAGTCACATATCACCTATTAAAGTGGGATTACAGTGATTTTTTTTTTCTTACAGTGATTATCCTGGTTAGGGATGCATGAGTCTAACAGCTTCAGGGCAGAAGCTGTTCCTCAGTCTAGTTTTTCTACATTTAATGCTCCACAACCTTCTGCCTAAAGGTAGTGGGACAAAAAGTGTGTGTGCTGGGTGAATGGGGTTCTTCGTGATGCAGATGGCTCTCTTCCTGCATCTGGAGGTGATGGTGGGGAGGCTGACTCCAACAGTCTTCTGCAAAGCTTTCCTTTCTGCAGCTGTGCAGCCTCCATGCTACACGTTGATGCTGGAGCACAGGATGCTCTCCAGACTATCCAAACTCTCCAAACTCCAAGCAAATACAGAATATTACGGGATGTCCCAATTCCAAACTGACAAACAAATGCTGGGTAACCAACTGGACAACAAACCTCAGAAAAAGGCTATGATGATAGATGTAGCAATTCCAAGTCCTCAAACGAAAAGAGCATGAAGAAAACATGGAGAATACCCAGGGCCCAAAACGTTGAAGAATTTGTGGATAGTCAAGGTGTCAACATAGCTAGTGGTCATCAGAGCACTTAATGCTATCACCTCCAAACTGAAGGAGTGGCTCCAACAGATCCCAGAAAAATCTCAGAGATCTTTGTCCAGAAGAGCACAGTCCTAGGAACAGCTAAGATCCTGTGCAGGACTCTCAGACTTGTGTGCCTTTTGTAGAGGACCCAAGCTTGAAGTGAAGTGGAATCACCCAAGTAGAAAAATTAGCCCCCCCCAAAAAAGGGGTGTTTATTTTGTTGTTTAAATGTAAGGTTTTCAAGAGCTAATAAGAGTATGTGAAAAATAAAGTCAGTACTAGATTTAGGGGAGCACAGGACACCAAGAAGGCAAACAGCAATGGTCTGACATAGGCTATCCAAAAAAGGGATGGATTCTGCTCCAAGAGATGTGATTTTTTTTTTTTCAAGTATTGTTTCTTCTAGTGGAGAAGTCATGGCCACTTGTGTGTTTTCTTATCTGTAAAACTTCCAAACAGCTAACTTCATCATTTCATTAAAGGGAAATGTTCTGTGGTTTACCCTCTTTCAATCATCATTTATAGCTTACTGTGTGTTCGCACCAGTGAAACGTGAGCGTGGGAGCATTACTTGATGACCTGAGAAATTTGTGGGATGTCTGTTTCTGACAAGTTTAGGAAAAAGCAGCTCAAACACCAAGATATATATATATATATATATATATATATATATATATATATA
>JAVCKU010000161.1:9583144-9597317 GCA_032273985.1 Hypsolebias coamazonicus | reverse complement strand
GATTCGGTTGAAGTGAACTCTAGTGTGGTTCGAATGCAGTGTGAATGCAAGCGTACCGGAGACAGCTCCAAAAGCAGGAAGTGGACTACAGCTCAGGACAAATGCGCATTTCTCTTACCTCATACAGAGCCGTCAGCTTGCCTTGTGTGGAAAAACAACATTCTCCATGGTCTTCTGCCTCATGTTCTGCTCATGCTGAGTCCATTGTTGAAAAATGACAACAGAAATACTAAAACCGCTAAAATTTGACGCCACTCCATTTTTGTTATTTGAAGAAGAAGAAGAAGACACAAAAGAGGTTAAATCATTTAATCTGGACCAGTTTCTGTAAGGGAGAAAACTTTCGTCTTCTATCCGGAAAACTTCATCGGTCTGTGGCCTGCCAACCAGATCTGTCCCATAAGCAGCCTTCATTGCTGTGTTTCACGCAACATCCTGTTGGAATCTCAGAAGCAGGCTTTCAAATGTTCTAGGCCAGAAGGCCGATACTATTCACAGAAACAGCCTGAAGACACCAAGGCCAAAATGGTTCAGAAAAAGGTTTTGGCCTTGGTGTCTTCAGGCTTTTTCTGTGAGTAGTACTGTATTGGCCTTCTGGCCTAGAGCATTTGATTGTTAATCAAGATGATTGATTGTTTTGGACAGATGGGTCCTATTGCATGTGTTAAAAGCCTGTTTCTGAGATTCCAACAGGAGGTTGACTTGAGACACAGCAATGAAGGCTGCTTATGGGACAGATCTGGACTGATAAAGTTTTCCGGATGGAAGATGAAACATTTCTCCCTTAAAGAAACTAGTCCAGATTAAATAATTTAACCTTTTTTGTGTTATCTACCTGGATGATTGAGCCTACAAACCTTTTTTCTGAAGAAGAAGAAGTGTCGTCTTCAGAGGTTTTTTTTTGTTGTTTCCTCAATAGTTGTTGGTGCAGCGCCACCCCAGGCGAGGGGGAGGGAACAGGTTGTCTCGACTGACTCAGTGCAGTATGAATGCAAACTGCACTAGCTGAAAATGTAAACAAATGTTCTGAACATTGATCCCCAATCGAACAGGGTCTACCGGACTATCTGGTGTGAAAACACCCTTACACCACTGAAGTGTTCCACAGAACAACACAGGAAGTCCTTCCTCCCTGTGGCTCAACTCCTCCTCCTTTCTATACATAGGACAATAAATTAATCCTTCACTACAATAAACACTTTTAATATTTCTGTCTGCACCTGTTTTAGACATTAATTATTGGTATTTTTACATTCTGTTATTTTTACATCTTGTGTATGTTCCTTTGTATTGAAACTCTGGCACAACAATTTCCTACTGGATTATTAAAGTTCTGTCTTCTCTCATTGACTCCAAACCATAACCAGTCATAGATGTGCGTCCATAACTTTCTGACATTTCACTTTCTTACTCAAAGAAGTCACACTCAATGACAGCAGAAGATTTTTTAACTGGTTTTACTTGTAAGGGCAGACATTCACAACAGGTTACACAGATGTAAAGAAGTTACATGCGTGGAGTCCTGTCACGAGAATCGGCCACGGGCAGTGTGCGACGCTTGTTTTTATACTCTTATCAGCTCTCAGGCAAACTGGACTCTGACACACACGCAACCTAAATACACACAACTACTGTGTTGTACCATTTGTGACTTCACTTGCACATTTTTGCACCTTACTCAGCTTTTATCTGCTGCTGTAACCACCTATCAGAATGTTTCTACCTCATGTACCTCCTTCACATGTACTAATCAACACGTGTCACCAGTCTAGTCTCTTAATGACTTGTTAGATTAGGTGTCTTTTATATTTATTGTACTGATGTGTATCTGTACTGTGTTGTCTTGTTTTTGTACTTTATGTCCTGCGTTGCACTGTAATCTTGGAAAAAAGCTGAATTGTTTCAATATGTACTTGTATGTGACTGAAACAACGAAAACGTCTGACTCTGGTGTCCTCGGCCATCCAGCAGCACATGCAGGATCCTCATTCATGGGCAGTTAACATTCTCAGCCATAAAAACATTGACCAAAATTCCCTGACTGCTGGTATATGCAATGTGTTGCACTCAAATCTGTGTTCAGCGATTCAAGAGATTTTTTGCTAACAGAAGGTGCACACAAACAGGTAAAAACCCATTATCGCCCGTCTCTTGGCAGCGATCAATAATAAAGTGTCTTTCTCAAGCCTGAGGCACGTTTCTGAGCTGACAGATAAGATGTGGGACACTCGGTCTGGCTTCGACATGGGAACTGTGTCGCCTCGAGGCCTGAATAATTCAGCACCCAAGATAAATTTACTACGGTGAAGTAATGTAGGAGAAGGAGCCGAGCCCCACCTGCACACATTTTTCTTTTATCTGCACGTCTAATGAGTGGAAATTTTCTTTGTGATTTGACAAACCTGACCCAATAGCAGTTGTTTAACTAAAAGGTGCACGCGCTTAGCGCAAGTCAATATTTGCTCTACTCCTGCTTACTCAGGGCCGTCACAGTCAGCCAGCAGCTCTGACAGGTTTAGCACCCTGCAGCCATGTCTGGTTTTTTTTTTTTTTTTTCAGGACTGCAGCCAAGGGGGTGTGGGGTGAGGAGGGATAGGTGGCACTGAATGTCCTCGTCACCACCTTGAAAGTCAATCCTCCCTCCGGCTCTGTCAAGTGTCACCGGCGGTGAAGTGTCACTCATAAGCTCAGTTTAATTGCCTATCGTCTACAGCAAGCACGTTCATCCCCCAGAACAAGGGTGATGTACAGAATTGTTGCAGCTACAGGGGAATTAAGTTGATGAGTCGCACAATGAAGGCAGACAAGAGGTGACAACTGCCGACAAAATATGAGGACAGCAGGGATGTGAAATGTGCTGTAGGACAGATAGGAGGTGGGAATGCATCAGGGATGACGTCTTAGCCCCTTCTCGTTTGCTCTGGTGATGGACTGACTAACAGACGAGGTCAGGCAGGAATCCCCGTGGACTATGATGTTTGCAGATGACATTGTGAACTGTGGTGGATCATAAATTTAAAGAAAGTTAGAGACCAGACTGAGATGGTCTGGACATGTCCAGAGGAGGGACAGTGGATATATTGGTAGAAGGATGTTAGAAGTGCAGCTGCCAGGAAAAAGACAAAGAGAAGATATATGGATGCAGTTAGAGGACAGAGATGGAGGGGGATGACTCGCTGTGGCGATCCCTGAAGAGGGAACTGGCAAAAAAAGAAGCTAGACAATGTTCAGAAACCTATTTGTTAATATTTCAGACATTGTTGTCCAAGACTAATTTAGATCCTGCTGGCAAAATGAATCAGAATGTGCGTTTTGCCATTATGGCTCACAACTGAGGTGACTTGTCCCATTCAGGTATCTTGAGCTCTCAGGAGGCATCTATGAACCCCGTGAAAATCTGAAACAGAATATTTCCTGGGACAAACTTCTTATTTTGTGTATCTTATATGGAGAGGCTGACGGGTCCTCACAGGCTGAAGGAGACAGAAATTTAAGAGTAAATTTACAACAACAAAAAAACAAACTTGTTTTTTTGTAGGAGATGCTAACAAATGCTAAAGACGGAGACAAAAGTAAAAACACAGCAGAAACTGAATCTCCAATTGTTTCCATTTATGCACAAGCTAGCAAAGCACAGCTAGCTGCCACAAGAAATAATAAAAAATAAAAAGGCTGTTTAGATCTCCCATGAGCCATTGCTTCTAACGCAACTTATTTGCCTCATTTACAAGACACCTCAGTCCAGGACTGAAATGTGTTCTGGCCACCTCGGTCCATTTAGAAGATACTAGAGACTGAGCTGCAGCTCAGTAATGTGATGAACTAATTGCAACCACATGGTTGTGGGGTTACGCACAACAACTTTGTAATTAGTTTTTAAAAATAGCTCAACAGGATAACTAAAGTGAGTTGATTCATTTTGTTTAGTAAATGACACGAGGGAGACGTCCAGTTTAATTCATCACGCTTCGCTTCAGCTCCGCAGAGTTCTGCTCGGCCCACTTCACGTCTGAGAGCTCACGTGTGAGCGGGACGTGGACGGCTTCATCGGTCATGTAAGAACGAAGCTTAAAGACCGACAGGTCTTTGCAGACATTTGACGGAACTGTTATCTAAATTCAATTCAAAAATACTTTGTTAATCCCAGAGGGAAATTAAATGTAACTCATCATCCTGGTTTCATTAGAGTTCTTCTAGATGCTGATGGCTGCAGGAAGGATCTCTTGTAGCCGCCTGTCCTACAACGGATCTGATGAAGACTCTGTTGTTGTATGACAGTCTGATGAAGAGGATGCTGAGGGTTGTCTATAATGTTCATTTGATGAAGAATCCTTCTTTGAACAATCATCTTTAGAGGTTCTAGATGAGTCCCCAGAACTGAACCAGCCTTCTTTATGAGCTTGTTGATCTTTTTTAAGTCCCATGTTCTGGTGCTGCTACCCCAGCAGATGATGGCAGAAGAGACAGCGCTCTCTACAACAGACTTGTAGAAGATATGGAGCATCTTGCTGCAAACACTGAAGGACTTCAGCTTCCTCAAGAAGAACAGTCTGCTCTGTCCCTTCTTGTAGACGCTTCACTGTTGCATCTCCAGTCCAGTCTGTTGTCCAGGTGAACCTCAAGGTATTTATACTTCTCCACCGCCTCCACTTCTTCTCCCATGATGGCAATGTTCGATCTGGTCATTTCTCCTGAAATCTACAATCATCTCCTTTGTTTTGGTCACATTCAAGATGAGATGATTCCACACCGTGCCACAAAGCGGTCCACCAGTTCCCTGTACTCAGCTACTTGTCCATCTCTGATACACCCGACCGCTGCAGAGTCATCGGAATATTTCTGCAGATGACAGGAGTCTGTTTTGAACGGGAAATCTGAGGTGTGCAGAGTGAAAAGAAATGGTGCGAGTACAGTCCCCTGTGGTGCTCCTGAGCTACTGACCACCTGGTTAGACAGTCGCACAAACTGTATGCCCAATATGTCCCAACGACTCACAGGCTTGGCTAAAGTCCGAAACAGAAAAAATGGCTATAACTAGTTCCTCTTTATGGCTACTGAACTAAAAATGGATGGTAGGGGCTGCAAGTCATCCTCAACATGAGCTCTAACACAGTGGTTCTCAAACTGGGATCCGTGAGCCTGCCCAAAAAAATAAATAAATAAAAATATATACAGGCAGTCCTCGAGTTACAACGCCCCCGACTTACGGCATTTCGGACTTACGAACGGCACCTGCTGAAGTCATCAGGCCTCCATTGAGCAGTGTTTTCTGTGATTTTTTTGCTAGCTAACTGCTTGAAAATACATTTTAAAGGTACAGAATGTACGCTGGTGTTGTGTTACGTTGAAAAAACGTGTTTAAAGAGCCGTTCACGTGCGCGGTTCGACTTACGGCCAAAAATCCGGACTTACGAACGCCACGTGCTACGGGTCCCGACTTACGGCAAGTGGTTTTTTTGATTCGGTTAATTTTCGCTAAACTGTAATTTTTGGAAGTTGAAATTAAAAATGCTAAGTGTGGCTCGAATGAAAAATACCTCGTTTAAAAGTATAAAAAATTGCATTAACACTATTAAAGAAATATTTCCATTGCATTAAAGAGACAAGTTGAAGAAATTTATGGTATTAAACATGAGGGGGTCCCTGAACCCGAACTGTTTTGAGGACCCCTGCTCTGACAGATCAAGAGTGATCTTGACAAGATTTTACTCCAAAATAAAACTATTTGTCAAGATAACATCGTGAAAAGTCTTAATTAGGAGATTTTCATCTTTTTGTTTCAGCTCTTTTCTCTGGAAACGCGTGTCCTCTCCAGTGGGCGAAACTCTCAAGTCTCAGAAGGTCAAAGACAAAAAAAAAAGGAAAGTCAAGGATTGTTAATCCTCCGTCTTGAGCCCAAAACACATCTCAGCTCCATTATGTGGAAATAACGTGGTTGAGAGCTGGAGGTCGGCACGCTGGAGATGAGTAAGACAAATCATCTTTTCATTACGGCGCAGGGGGAGCGGAGCGGGCAGGAGGGAAATGAGACAGAATGGAAAATGAAGACGGATGATTCGGTCAGATGAGACTGAAGGAAGAGCAGGTGAGCAAACGGGAAGCTGACCTCACAGAAAAAAGGTCAAGCATTTAAACTTTTAATGTGCTCCTTCTAATTTCTGTATCCTACAATAAAATTTCGTGAAAATTCCATTTTCTTATAACAGTCAGTGTAAATTTAGAAAGTTAACGCGAGAAAATTAACAGTGGCAAAGAGACTTTTTTAGAAAAATAACATCCACGCACAATCACACTCACGCTTTACATCATCAGCCGAAGAAAATTCATAATTTTTGGTTTTCTCAAACTTTATTCTATGAATTTTTTTAAAGAGTTCACATTTTTCTTTTCTTTTTTTTTTTAAATCTGGTGTCAATACAGTCAAATATACTGTGATGAGAAAAAGAAAGAAATAAAACATTTACAGAACTTTTTCTCTAAAGATCAGTTTGCTGACATTCACCTTTGGTATTGCTCAGTGGTCACTTTGTTAAGTAAACACTGAAATATGGAAACACAAAATAGAATAATAAATACAATTGCTGCTGTATATTAATATATTGTATGAATTATAACAATGATTATCATTCGTTCAAAATATAAAACAATTATTAAATATTATGCCCATCATTAGTGTTTTCCTACCCCATTTCACTCTTTAAAGATTATAAAATTAACAATATTTGTCCTATCTTAAAATTTACTACTATAATTTAAAGAGGTACCAAATATTTTAATAGTATGCACACAAATATATTCTTCCACAGTAATACAAGAAGTTTTTATTACTGATGGACAAATCCTCTTGAATCTATGCCAACTTTCTGATGGACTTTGTCAGACCATCACATGGCTGTAGAGGAACTTTGTCCCATTCCTCTTTCCAGCGTTGCTTCAAATCACTTAGGTTTGCAGACATTCGTTTTCTCTTAAAGTCCTGCTACATTTCACTCATGTTCAGGTCTGGACTTGAAAGAGTGGACCGGAGCAACGCCTCAATACTTTTTAAAGTCACTCTGTTGTAGATTAGCTCATGTTTGGATCATTGTGCTGTTTTGTGACTCACTTTGGTCCAAACTCATGGACAGATGTTCTCATTTTGGACTCTAGAATATTTTGGTCTGCAGACTTCCAGCTGTCCAGGTCCTGAAGCTGCAAAACAAGAGCAAGCCCACGTTTGGATTTCTTTAAACATGCTGCTGTGCTTTACAGCTAAACATCGCTACTTCAGTCTCATCTGTCCCAGAGACGATGCTGCAGAAGTCTTGTGCTTCATTCACAGGTTTTCCTCCTACAACCCTTTTAAACAAGCAAAACTCGTTCAGTCTAATGGTCCTCTCATGAACTTTAACCTTTGACCTGTTAATTGAAGACTGTAGAGATTAAGCTCTTGCATTTTGTGCAATTTCCCTGACTGTTGCACAGTCTGACCTTGGGGTGAAATTGTTGGGATGTCCACTCCTGGCTGTCCCAAATGTTTTTTTTTTTTTTTTACATGTCAATATTTGGCTCTACATAGTTGCTTTAACCCTTCATCGGCCAGATCATTGCTGAGGTCTTTCCATCTTGGCATTGTGCTCACGCCCCTGTCTGCTCCAGTGCAGCAAACTGATAAAACTTGATATGCAAATCTTCTAATTTTGTCTCATTTAATACTCTGTTCTTAGTTATTTGTGATGCATTTCCGGAAAAAAAAAAAAGTTATGATGTATTTAAATGGGTTTTAGCGCCTAAAGAAACAGATGTTGTGTTCACTATTAGTCGAGTGGTTCAAGTCAGAGCACTGGAAGTTCTTTATTGAGATAGGACTTAAAAAACGCTCAAATAAAACAATGATTCAATTTTTTTGAAGTACAAAAACCTGACCCATGACGAGTAACCATCTTGAAAACCAGGTCACACAAACTCACTTTATTACAGGACATTAAAAACTCCTCGTCTGGTCAGGCTGCTGCATCCGGTTGTTCCCGTAGTTTGGAAACAACCTCCGTTTGGTTGTTTTGAGTTTTATAACTTAAGCTCAACACACACACACAAAAACATTTATAAAAAGATTAAGTACATGCTTGGACCACTTGAACGTGATGAGTTAAAAGAAAAAAAGTTCTGGGAAAGCTCAGCTCGCATCGTGGCTGCAGGCTCCTGTCCTGCTCTAACGCCACTGAGCAAGGCACTGCTGGGGCTCGACTACAGCCACCAGAGGGCGGATTTCTAACCGACACACATTCTTCCCCCACTCCACGTTTAATTTAACCTGCAACCATCCTCGGTGTGTGCTTCCTGTGGAGCGACGGTGTGAAGGAACGACTCGGTTAATCCCTCCTGTGTCGACGTTTTAATGTTCTGGTGTAGTTTTTTTCTTTTTCTTTTAAGGGTCCAGATGCTTCTCCAGCTCTCCATTTGGAAAGCTGTTAAGAAGTCAAAGAGGAAATACTGTTACGCACAAACAGACCTGAAAAAAACTGACGTGCACAAGCTGCTGACGAAAATACGACGAGTTACCTGGATTTTATCGATTCTCTTTGTTGGAGTTCTCTGTCTGCTCCTGGTGAAGGACCAAAAACAATCAGTTTAAAATGCGAAGAACATTATTCAACAGAGGAAATGATCCTAAAGTCTTCAGTCTGGGTTTGTTTGTTTACCACCTTGGGCATTTCTGTCCCTTCTCATACAGTCAGGATGACAAAGCTAAAAGTCAACACTGGAGCTTAAGTTAAGAAATGAAGCAAACACGGATGTTGATGAGCATCATGATTCTCCGCCCTAAAACAAATTTGGTTTGGATGTTTATTCAGTCGAGCCCAATGAATCCAAACAGGCTCAGACTAAATCCTAAAAAGACTGTCAGATCTCAAATTACAGACATCCAATATTAGAAGTTGATCGTTTGTTTTCCAGCTTAGCAAATGGTAATAAACCCATGACGATGACTAGTCAAAACACAGAACGGACATTTTAGGGGACTTTCTGGGTAAAGGGCGGTTTCAGATGAAGAGCCGTCACCTAAACAAAGTAGAGAACGTAACAAGAATCAGCTTTAAGACAACTAACAACAAACTTTAAATTTTGTAAAAAATAAAATAAAAACTATCAACTTTTAAATACAGGTCAGTTATGTGATTTTAGTTTGAACACACAAGACCCGATCAGAACCGGACTAGGACTACTTCCAGCCTCATCATTATTATTTATTATTATATCAGTCAATGTGGGTGCTTTGTCTGCCCAGATTTTTTCTTCTTTCTGCTAACTTTCATTTTTTTTTTGTATGTTATCGTTTATGGGATTGTTTAGTGTTTTTTTTTTTTTTTTTAAATGAACAAATTTTATAAATAAATAAATAAAAACACGCAAGACCCCACTCTCTTAACCCTACTGAGTGTCAAAAAAAAAAAAGACTTGGATAAAAATATGGACTCGAAAAAAGTATTACATTTAATGTATTCTGGTTTCAGAGAATTTTGCTAACAGGCATTAACCTGGTTCAGGCAGGGAAAAGATTAAATAAAATTATTGGGGGCTCGTCCGGGATCTTAATCTGGGACTTGTCACACCTAAGTAAGAATTAAACTTCAAGTTTAGGCTCATATTTAAATAAAATTCAAATAAACGATGAAAAGTCATGTTTTTCAACAGCTATTATGGCTTTAGTAGGTTTCTACAGAATGTTTATTAAATTTGAGATTGTAGTTTAAGGATGGCAGTACAGCAGTCTCTCACTAATTCGCGGTTCGACTTTCATGGACTCGCTCTCAGTTTTTCGATGATTGTCATTGTTAATATTACTTACACGTTTGGGACAGTACAGATCAAAAGTTAACAAAAATCAATACTACGGTCAGGCGCTGCCATTTTGTAGTTTTCTTTCAATAAATCTACACAGTATCGCCAGTCTAAAAGAACTACATTACCCACAAGGCAACAGTGCAATTCCCAGAATTTAACAGTGCTTCCAGCCTGCTGCTTTCTGCCAAAATAAAGGGAAAGTTTTTGATCTGATCCAAACCAGACTAAAAAGTTTGGTCCTTATTCATAGTGACTTCAGCGCTCAGTAGCTGCAGAGTGCCTATCAGAACCGGACCAGGACTATTTCCAGCCTCATCAGTCAATGTGAGTGCTACTTGTCTGCCCAGGAAGCCTCTCAAGCAGAGAGGTGCTGCTTGGAGGTCCAGTGTCTTCTCCAGAGCTCACCCAGACTTTTTTCATCGGATTTCTCTGGATTACTTGGACTCTATCTGGACCATTGTGTGGTTTTGTGCTGGCTCTCCGAAGGTCCAGCTCTTTAGAAAAGCATCTGGTGCTCAATGGCTGCAGAGAGCCGATCAGAACTGGACCAGAACCGGACCAAGGCTGGTGAGTATCCATATAAAATTTTGCAATACTGTACACATATACATACTGTATGTTGTTAGAATTACGTAGGTCAAAGAGTTTAGAACATTGCAAGAGTGTGGGAAGGGTTTATAAAAACTAAAATAAATAGAACGTTGCTACTTCGCAAATTTTCACTTATTGCGGGGGTGGGGGGGTGTAACCTCCACGATAATTGAGGGACTACTGTAATCATCTTTGCAGCTAGATCCATTCTGACTGCTTGTCAGCATGTTGATCTTGTCAAAAGTAAAATATTTCTCCAAACAGGTATATCAAAGAAAGCACCGTAGTAAATTAATGGTTTGTATCATTCAACAAAATCAGACTTTAAATATATAAAATATTATTTTAAGAATCAGAGCAGATATTTCGACTGCAGGCAGGAGTTACGGTTCTCTGTGATGCGTTTTTCTTTAAAGAATCTGTTAAAGGATAGAAGAGATGAAGTCAGACACTGCGGCAGATGAATAGGAGTGAACGTAAAAGACAATTACTCGTCGCTCTGAACATTAAACGAGAAGACAGACGTAGCTGCTGCTCCTGATCACCTGCAGCGCTGCCGTTTCATTAAACAGACCTCCTGTGACGGAGACAGAAGACGGCGACGCTGGAGGCAACCGGCGGGCTTTCTGTTCCCTCATCATGAATTTTCAGATAATCATTTCATTAATTCTGCAACAATTACCTCTCGTTACAAGAGTAGAAGGAAAACGCTGAAGTAGCAGGAAGCTAATCACGTCGATGCACTTAGCTTCCTGTTTTGTTCAGGGATCGCTTAAGACGTTCACATTTCTTTTATAAATAGGCCTTTTTCGTTTTAACCCACATCTAGAAATCGTCTGTTTTATCTTTATTATATAAACAAACTGACAATAAAGCTGACAGACAGGATAGTTTGTTTTTTTGGTTCCTCTGGATGGTTTCTTTGTGTCCTTCATCGGTCCAAGGAGCCACAGCAAACTCAGTCCCACAAGTAGCACATTCACAGAGTGGCCCAACCAGTTTCATGGTAATAAAATGGATTCTGGAGTCCGCCCTCTCCTCCGTCTACTCATATGAGGCAGCCATAGCCAAAGTGGTTCAAAACATCAAAGTTCATGATCAATAATCCAGGTTAAAAAAAAAAAATCCAACAATGTTCAGTCCGATCAGCTTGATGGTTTCTTGGATGTTTCAACACAAACGTGTCCATTTTTGTGTTGCTAAGAAACCATCTGATCACCATCAAATTGGTTGGTCCCATTATGTGAGTGTGCTGCTTATGGGACTGAGTTTGTTGTGGCTCCTCAGACTGACGAAGTCCTTTGGATGAAAGATAAAACGTTTCAACACAGAGAAACTGTCCAGAGGACCTGACTGGACTTTGTAGATCAGGATTATTCTACTAAACTGCTCAGGGGGCCACAGTTACTGAAATCCAGCAGCTCAGGGGCCAAACTACGACGGCGCTTTAGGGCCACGCAAAAAAAAAAAAAAAAAAAAAAAAAAATTAAATTACAATTTTTTTATTTTTTTTTTCACAAAATTACCAAGAATAAAGTTGTATGAGACTTTTTAAAATTTATTTATTTTTACAGCTGTCAATTTTTTTCCCCACTCGTCGGCTCCACAATGCAACCTGTCAATCAATCCAGTAGGCGTGTCAGTAAACGACCAATCCGAAGCTAAATGAGTCGTAATATTATCTGAACTCCGACACAAAGTTTAGTGTATTTTAACTGTGGTAAAATGAAGAACGTTTGTTAAACTTTACTATTATTGACACTCTTACTCAAAACATGTTCCAATACTGCCACCTACTGTTGTGTTTTTATACGCTGCTGCTTATGGGACACATATACGTGACGTCAGTACGTCACGACTTCCATTTTTGTTTCTGTTTGAAAACGGCGCTCAGTGAGAGAAACTGTGTGCGTGCAGCGCTGTTAGAGGCCTTTAATAAATAAATATGCCAGAAAAAGGCTGAAGAGACCCAGCGACCCACTTACAGGAGCATTTAGCTTCAGATGGGTCATTTGCTGACACGTCTACTGGATTGATTGACAGGTCGCATCATGGATCTGACTCATGGGGATTTTTTTTTATTATTTTTTTTACGACACCTGGAAAAAAAAACGTCTCGTATGACTTTATTCTCGTAATTTTATGGCTTTTATTTATTTTTTCTTAGCGTGACCCTAAAGCTCAGTTGTATCGAACATTCAGCGATTCATTATGTAAATAAACCAAGTATTACAATTATCTGTCACTTTTAAAATTAGTTTATTGCATTGAATCATAAATGTAATAAACAGACTCCCGACCCCCACCCCCCGAAATTTTATAAACACGACCAAAGCCTAAAGTCGAAATTATCAGCTTCACTGAAACAGGTTTAGTACAGGTCAAGAGCTTTTTTTTTTTTTTCTTCTTTGTAACCGGCCTAACAACATTCGTAATAGACAAACAGCTGAAGTTCTGAGAGGACAAACCTGCTGGGTCTCTGACGTCGTTCGACTGTGGGCCCCCACTCCCGTGGGCGTTGAAGGAACGCTCCCGTTCGAGTCCATCACTAGAAGAGTTTTCCGTTCCCTCGGTGGCTTTTCACACTTTGTCACCCGGAACCTGAAAACAACATGAAGTTTGAAAATTCCATCCATCACTAAACTAAAAAAAAGTGCTCGTAGGGATGAAACTGAAAAACACAAACATATGACGGGAAGCTTCTTAAAAAGTGTTGACCTGAAGAGTCAAACAAACATTTAGCTGCTGACTCTTTCCACCCTGAGCAGCATATTTTTATGAAAGCAGCAGAAATAGATGGCACTCTCTTTAAAGTGTTTCTTTAATAGCCACCGGTATTAATGAGACACTTGGCTTGCCATATTGGTCGATAGCCCTCTAGTGGCTGAAAATGGTAGTGTTTAATATTGTCCATGACAGAATGAATGAAAACATCAGCTCTCAGCCAAGAAATAGGGTTAAAATATGGAGAAAAAAATGTATATTAGTCGTTTCGGTGTATAAGTCGCAAGACTTGCAAATTTATGCAAAAACGTGCAACTTATACAGGAAAAAATATGGTAGATTTTTGTAAAACTGCCATCCATTTGATTTTAATCAACTATTCCTTCCTGTGCAAGAACTCTCCGCAGAAATCAATAGTGGGATAGCCTCATAACGCTGAATTAATATTAATGTAAAGTTCATAAAATGCTGTTTGCAGGAACCACCATGAACTCTTTTTAGACTGGAGGTGTTTTAAGAGCGATCTGCTTTGGTCTTTAAATCACTCGCTACATGTCGCATGTTCTGCTGATCGATTCCTCAAACACTCAGTTCTCCTGAATTTGGTGCCGCCACACAGTTTGTTGAAGGACTTTGTTGAGACTTTTCAGAAGACTAGGCGTTCCACCAGCGGTCTGATGAGGAAACTCAGCTCTGACTACAAGAAGAAACTCTGGTTGGATTTAAAATCTGTGTCGAGGATCGATGGAACAGAAGAGGTAACTTAGAAACTTTAAAAAGTACACCTGAACGCAACAGCTGCAGTGTTACGTAAAAGATAACAGCAGCGAGGTTCAGCTACTAATGTGACAGAAACACCTGAAACAGGGAAAAGTAGGCACTGATGTTTAAATCTGACATCGTTGTTTAAATCCTAAATGGACAAAGTTAATGATGTAGATCAAAGTTCATGCTCATTAATCCAAATAAAAATCCAACCAAGTTCAGTCAGGTCATCTGGACAGTTTCTTTTCTTTCTTTTTTTTTTTTAACG
>JAVCKU010000161.1:9562362-9575518 GCA_032273985.1 Hypsolebias coamazonicus | reverse complement strand
TATCCATTGTGCCGTAAGCCTAATCATGCTAACGGGGCAAACATGATGTCCAAATATCTGTGGTAAAACTCGCCAAAGTGCTATCAGCTATTAGCTTCTCAGTGACGTCGGAAATAACGGCTTGTAACTCGGGGAAAGCTACGTCAAAAAAATATCTCACTGGGGACAATGTAACGAGGCTCAGCATAGTCCAAAATTTTTCGGAATCCCACATCCTCAATGGAAAAAAAAAAACTTCCACACCGCCGACATTTTGACCTGAAAATATCAGCCGATACCAATACCATGCCAATAATTTTGTGCATCCTTAGTCAAAATACTTGAATTCTCTGTTTTGTATTTTACATTTTTTGCATTCATGTTATCTATGATTTAAAAAAATAGAACGCTGAATGCACATCATTCATTACCACATGCCTACCACATTTGTGATGATGAGTAAAATAAGCAGGATTGTGTTTTGATACCAACAAGGAGTCGTCGGTTTACATTCAGTCACTGATAATTCACTCAGGACAGACTCAGTGTAGGACACATACTGTGTTAGTAAAATATTCCCGGATGTGAACAGAGTCAGAGGAGAACAATGGAATCAGAGACACCAGGTTGAAAGAAAAAAGTCTCAATTTCCCATCTTACGTTTCTGTAGTGAAGATTTTTTGTTTATATTTGCTAGACAATTCTCTCAGAATACTCAGTGTCTGGATGTGTGTGTGCGTTTGGTTGCAGCTTGTTAAGATGCAGGTTTTAGAGGGAAGCTGGAAACCTCTGATTGCTCCATCTTTACGCTTCAGTTGTCCTGGTACGCTGCGTTTGGGCGGTTTAGTAGCCGTTCATCAGATTTTTGCTTTCTGCAGTTAGCTATGGAAGTATGCATGGATGCTGATCGCCTTGACGACCTGCTCACATTTCTCCAGCTCCTTCTCCCCGTCCAGCTGGGTCCACGGAGCACGCAGCTTGTCATGCACAAGTCTGTCTCGTCCATCTGACCAAACATGACGCCGATTAGCATTTTAATAGCCGACGACGGGGCCAAACTCAACCGCTCGGATACAGCCGTCATAGGCTGCTCACACACCTGTTCCCACGTCAGCCATGTTTGGCCGTTGCGTCAGGATTGATGTACATTTAAACAAGTCCTAAAGCACCTCTGCACACCTGTCCCAGGCCGGTAAAAAGGACTGGTGGAGCCGCCAGGTGTATAAAACTGAGAGGATTGGCGAAAGACGTAATGCGTGTCGTCTTTGTAGCCGCATCTGCAGCTCTTAAGAGATTAGCAGGTGTCATTTCCACTGCAAATAAGCAGCAGTAGACTTTCACCTGCGTAGGTAGACTATAAATATATATGAGGAGAAACTACTCCTAATTAAACCCCGATGTACCAGAGATTTGTGTTTTATTTTGACGGGGTAAAAGGGGACAAGTAATTTGAGCCTTAGTGCACCTTTTATATTCAGATGTGTACGCACTTGCAGCATGAAAATAGGCCCTGGAGATTAGTCCTTCTGTGCACAACATGAGGTGTTTTTATATGTAGATAATCTGTGGCTCGGGCTGGAACACCCACTCGTTCTTACATGCCGAGAAAACATTTCATGGCCATGTTCAGGTTTTCTTTGAAGGCCAACGAGATAAACTGATGTTCCACGGCCCTATTTTTAAGAATGTAATACGTTTTCAAATCTAAATATCTTCCTCTGTTTTTTTATTTATTTTATTTTTATTTTCAGGTGGCCTTTAGCACCAAGAGCAACACTTCTCTGGGAGCGGAGCAGGAGTCGACTGAGTTTTTCTCGTCTTCGCTGGTTTCCTCACTCTGCCTGTCTCATGCCATCTGTTTGAGCGCCTGCGCCAAGGCTGTTTCATAACAAGGACTTCATCTGTTGCCGTGCGACTTTGAGTGACACTTGTTCCTGCACATAATCCAAAACAACACTCTGGCTTTTAGAGAGTTGTGACATTTAAAAAAAAAAAAAAATCCCCTAAAAATCTATTTATTCATTTATTTAATTTTTACCTGCAGCCAACAAGTATGGTGCACTTGTGTTTACACAGTAGTCCCACCTAACTTTGAGTAGCTCCAGTTGAGCCGACCTGATTCGACATTATTATGAGTTATGACAGCTCCACGTCTACGCCCAGCAGCAGCGCTCGACTGCGAGAGGCCCACGAGATTAAGGACCCGCAGGCCGAGTCGCAGCAGATAAACGTGCAAAAGTCCAGCTGCGACCGGTCCGATGTCACATGCCGGGAGCAGGGAAGCGCAGCCGATGGGGGGTTGCCTTCGCCCACGGAGGGGTCGGGATCCGGAAGTCTGTCCGGGGACCAAAGAGGGACGAACTCGGACGACATGGATGGACTGTCCAGCGGAAACGATTCCGGGGAGAGGGACAGCGAAGGCAGGATGGCGAGGGGTGGCACGTCCCGCGGACACCAGTCCACTCGCAGCTCCCACAGTCACAGCTCTTCACATGGGAAGGACTCCGGCGTGATGCTGGAAACCACGGAGAGCAACAAGAGGTAGGAGAACAGCTGTGTGAGCTCATGCTTTCTCCATGTTCTGCGTCAACATGACAGTTTTAGTCTAAAACTTGTAAGAACTATGCGAGCGGTGTCTGTTCTTTAAAGGAAAACTAGATTTAAAATAGTCAAAACACATCCCTTCATGGTTTTACCAGCTGAGCTCAGTCTTCTTCTGACTGGCGTAAAATACCCAAACTGGTGCCCGTCAGAGCAGTTAACCAACTATTGTAGCTCCTGTGTTGAATATTTCCAGCTGTAACTGAAGGTTAACTAGAGAAATTGCATTTCCTGTGAAAATGCAGTGTGAATGCTTTATTGCAGAATAACTTGCTGAAAAACAGCTGAGATTAGCTAAAACATGCTGAAATGAAAGAACAAGCCTAACTTAGTTGAAGAAACCAGAAAGAACACATTTGCTGAATTAGATTTAAATAAGTGGAAATGAGCACAAAAATTAGGAAACTGGCTTAAAAAAGCTGAAATTTGCAAAAATAGCTGAAAGGGTACAAAACAGAAAGAACTGAAATGAGCTAACACATGTGGAATTAGCTGAAAAAGCTAAAATTAGCATCAAATGAGCTAAATAGTAGCTGAAAGAGCAGAAAATAGCTGATATTAGCATAAAGAAGTTAATTGGACTGAAAGTAGCAGAAATTAACATGGAAATTTTGAATTTACAAGAAATCAGCTGAAAGTAGCTAAAAATGCTAAAAGCGTAGTTGTTAGCTGAGCAACTAGCTGAGCAAGTTTTAAATCGGCAGAAGAAAGCAGAAAGAACGTTTGCACAAATAGGCTTGAAGAAGCAGAAATAACCACCAAGAAGTGGAAATTGAAAGAAGCTGAAATTAGCAACAACAAAAAAAGAAGCTGAAAAGTATTTTTTTAAAAAGCAGAAAGAAACTTAAATTACCAGAAGGAAATGGAGTGAGCATATTTTTGCTGAATTAGGCTGAAAAAAAGTTGAAACAAGTGGGGGAAAAAGTGGAATTACATGAAAAAGCTAAAAACAGCTAAAAAAAATAGCTGAAATAGCAGAAAAAGTTGATACTTGCATAAATAAGCTGAAAGGAGCGTAACAAGCTGAAATTAGTGGAAAGAAGTTAAAAGAGCAACAAATGTTGAAGTTAGCAGAAAGAAGCTGAAAGGAGCACAGAACAGCAGAAATTAGCTGAAAAAAGATTAAATTTGCAGAAGGAAGCAGAAAGAAGCTGAAGCAGAACAAAATGTGAAAGGAGCAGTAAAAGGTTGTGAACAGATCTAAAGATTTGAAGGATGTAAAAACAGCTCAGTTCATTCCTATGGGGAAAAAAGTGGCAGAAAAGGCTAAATATTTAAAAAAGCTAAAGTTGCACCAATACCAAAAGTCATATCACCCTTCTCCTGAAGGAGCTGAACATTTTGATATGTTGTTGAAAAGGCACCAAAATTGCGGAAAGAGAAAGATGCCGAAAAACGTACGGAAGAAAAAAGGATCACAACAGTGTGAACGCGTCATAAACATTCACACTATTAAAAATATGTTCACAAGGTTTGAATTCAAATTTAATGGAAAAGTCTTCTAAACAAACTGTTTTTATCAGAACCATGAGCGTCTGAAGCTGCTGCACAGATATCGTCAGCAGATTCCAGGAAGCTCGTGTCAATTTTGCTCTGACTTTCTCTGAATTGGTATAATAAAACAGTGTACGGTGCAAACCACCTGTAGGTTTTCACAGTAGCATTTAAACTGGTATTTAAACTGGTCTTGATAGTTTTCAGACTTTCTGACGGGTCTGTTTGGGCACAACTTGTTTTGTTTTTGTTGCGTGTGATTTTGCTGACACAGTCTTAAAGTTAAATGTCTTGTAACAATAATGAAAAGAATATTTCTCTGAAAAGGCTCAGGTACAGAAAGCCAGGAGAAGTCTTGATTAAAACATTTTCACAAAGTCCAGCTCCACTGAAGGATCCAGATGTCGACTTGTTGCACATCATCTGTATTTTCTCTCTTCGTTTTTCACCCAGCTCCAACTTCCAGAGTCTGTCGCCTCCCAACAGCTCTCTGGCCTACAGCCTGCTGTCCAACAGCTCGGAGCACGACCCCCCCTCCACCTCCGGCTGGAGCAGCGACCAGTCGGCGAGACTCCAGACTCAGAAAGAACTAATGAAGGTCATCAAGGAGCTGAAGGTCCGCCTGCCACCTGAGCGCAAGGCCAAGGGCCACTCCAGCACCCTGAGCACCCTCAAATACGCTCTTCAGTGTGTCAGACAAGTCCGAGGTGAGGGGTGGGGGTGGGGTGGGGGTGTTCAGGGTTTCTGATGGAGGACACTGTTTAATGATGAAACTGGACAAATTAGAGAAATTGCTTTTCCTGTGAAAATGCAGTGTGAATGCTTATTGCTGGAGAACGTGCTGAGAAACAGCTGAAATTAGCTAAAAACATGCTGAAATGGAAGAACAAGCCTAAGTTAGCAGAAAAAAGTAGAACACACAGTTTCTGAATTAGATTTAAATTAGCAGAATTGAGCACAGAAATTAAGACTTTATCTAAAAAAAAGATTAAATTAGAAAAAAAAATAGCTGAAAATGCAAAAACAGCTTAAACAATCAGAAGGAAGTGGAAGGAGCTGAAAATGAGCTACAAAATTTTGAATTAGCTGAAAAAGCTAAAGTTAGCACAAAACAGCTAAAAAGTGGCTGAAATAGCAGAAAAAGATGAAACTAGCAATCAAAAGCCGAAAGGAGCATAACAAGTTGAAATTAGCTTAAAGAAGTTAATTAAGCTGAAAATAGCAGAAATAACCACAAAAAAATTGAATTAATCTGAAAACAGCTAAAATTAGCTAAGAACGCTAAAAAAGTAGCTGAATAGGTAGACAAGCTTAAATTAGCAGAAGAGAGCAGAAAAAAGATGTTTGCTGAAAGTAGTCGAAATGAGCACAATAAAGTGGAAATTATCTGGGGAAAAAAACTGAAATTAGCAACACAAAACAGCTGAAAAGTAGCTAAAAAGGCAGAAGCAAGCTAAAATTACAAAAAGAAAGTGGAGAGACACATTTTTGCTGAATTAGACGGGGGAAAAGTAAATGAGTGCAAAAAAATATGAGTTAGCTGAAAAGCTTTAATTAGCATAAAACAGCTAAATAGTAGCTGAAATAGTAGAAAAATCATAATCTTGCTGAAATAAGCTGAAAAGAGCATAACAAGCTGAAATTAACAGAAAGACATTAAACAAAACACAAAAATGTTGTAGTTAGCAGAAAGAACCTGAAAGGAGGACAAAACAGCTGAAAAAACAAACAACTGAAATTAGCTGAAAGTAGCTGAAAAAAGTTTAAATTTGCAGAAGGAAGCTGAAAGAAGCAGAACCAGAACAAAATGTGAAAGCAGCAGTAAAAGGTTGTAAACAGATCTAAAGATCTGAAGGATGTAAAATGAGCTCAGTTGATTTTGTCTGAGAAGAAAAATGGCAGAAAAGACTAAATATTTCAAAAAGCTAAAGTTACACCAATACCTAAAGTCAAAACAGGATTGTCCTGAATGAGCTGATCGTTATGAAATGAGAACAATGTATTGAAGAAAAATGGATCACATAGTGTGAACGCTTCATAAACGTTCAGATTGTTAACCCAGACGTGAAATGTTCGCAGCCAACAGGGAGTACTACCACCAGTGGAGCGTGGAGGAGTGTCATGGCTGCAGTCTGGACTTGTCCGCCTTCACGCTCGAGGAGCTCGACAACATCACGTCAGAGTACACGCTCAAAAACACGGTACAGAAACCAAATCTGCGTTTGCAGCCGAACAGTTAAAGCTATTAATTCAACGGGCTTCATGGAGAATCAGGTCAGAAAGTCAGAGCGTCTTTTTTGTCTTTTTCTTCAGGACACCTTCTCCATGGCCGTGTCCTTCCTGTCGGGGAAGGTCGTGTACGTCTCGCCCCAGTGTTCGTCTCTGCTGCGCTGTAAGCCCGAGTGTCTGCAGGGGACGGTGTTCTCCGAGCTTTTGGCCCCGCAGGACGTGAGCACCTTTTACAGCGGCACAGCCCCCTGCCGCCTTCCGTCCTGGGCCTCCTGCATCGGCTCAGGTGAGTGGATCCTCACTAGAGATGGGTGTTTAGAGACAACAGTGGTGAATTTAGTAAATGTTCTTTGAATATTTCACCACCCTGTCAGTCCCTCGTAACATCCAATATGGAGGGGGTTTCTCATAATCAGACAGTAAAGCCGAGTTTACCTGTTACTATAGTTTGCATTTTATTACCCTTTCAAAATAAACCACAGCGTCAGAAAGACGCAGGAACTCTTAAGTTGTTTTATTTTTTAGGGTGTGTCTCCACTAGATGCCATTTTTATTTAGACTTTGACTAAAGTTACTGCCCATCCCCCGTCTCTGACTAAAATTTGAACGAAATGTGAAGTGACTGACTCCGTCCTCCCCTCCAGCCTCTCCTCCTGTCGACTGCACCCAGGAGAAGTCCATGTTCTGTCGGATCAGCGCCGACAGGGCGCAGGGCGGGGAGATGCGCTACTACCCCTTTCGCCTCACACCCTACCAGCTCACCCTGAGAGACTCAGACGCCGCGGAGCCTCAGCCCTGCTGCCTGCTCATCGCAGAGAGAGTTCACTCTGGATATGAAGGTATCTGAAACATTTTTGAATGGATGAATTAAAACAAGTAGCTTACGTTTCGTCTAATCTGTTTGAGCTGCACATTCAGCGACTGTTTTGTTAGCTTTGGTCCAAAATGGATATTAAAAAGGTGGAACTGTACAGATGTCGGCGCTAACTAGCCACGTTGCATTTCCTGCGAAAATGCAGTGCGAGTGCTTATTGCAGAAGAACTTGCTGAAAAACAGCTGAAATTAACTTAAAAAATTGCTGAAATGTAGCTGAAAATGTAGAACAAACATAAATCAGCAGGAGAAAGCAGAAAGAACACAAAAGTTGAAATGAGTGCAAAAAAATGTGGAATTAGCTGAAAAAGCTCATATTAGCATAAAAACAGCTAAATATTAGCTGAAATAACTGAAACTAGCAGAAAGAAGCTAAAAGGAGCATAACAAGCTGAAATTAGCATAAAGAAGTTATTTAGGCTGAAAGTAGCAGAAATTACCACAAAACTTGAATGTATCTGAAAACAGCTGAAATTAGCTAACATATGCTAAAAAGGCTAGCTGAAAATGTAGAACAAGCTTAAATTAGCAGAAGAAAGCAGAAAGAACACGTTTGCGCAATTAGGCTGAAAGAGCAGAAATGCACATCTAGAAAGTAGAAATTACCTGGAAAAAGCTGAAATTAGCATAAAACAGCTGAAAAGTTGCTAAAAAGCAGAAAGAAGCTTAAATTACCAGAAGGAAGTGGAGAGAGCACAGTTTTCCTCAATTAGGCTGAATAAAATTTAAATGAGTGCAAAAAATGTGCTGAAAAGAAAAAAAAATAGCATAAAAACAGGAATCATTGCAGCTAGCTGAAATGGCAGAAAAAAATTAACTTGCAAAAATAAGCTGAAAGGAGTATAACAACCTGAAATGAGCAGAAATAAGTTAGAAGAAGCACAAAAATGTTGTAGTTAGCAAAATAAAGCTGAAAGAAGCACAGAACTGCTGAAATTAGCTGAAAGTAGCTGAAACAGTTTAAATGTGCACAAGGAAGCTGAAAGACGCTAAAGCAGAACAAAATGTGAAAAGAGCAGTAAAAGGTTGTAAACAGATCTAAAGATCTGAAGGATCTAAAATGAGCTCAATTGATTTCCTATGAGTAAAAAATTGGCAGAAAAGACTAAATATTTCAAAAAGCTAAAGTTGCACCATAACCAAAAGTTATAGCAGGATTGTCCTGAAACAGCTGAATGTTTTGATATATGTTGAAATAGCTTGAGAATCGCGTTGAAAAACGTACAGAAGAAAAGTGGATCACAACAGTGTGAATGCTTCATAACATTTCACACAATGATGTAGTGAAACAAACTAATACAATCATTGTATCATCAGCATAAAAGCCTAAAATCAAGGCTGAACATTTAGCCTTAGGATTCTCATAGATTGATGCATAAATGTTTACGATTCAAGCAATTCTGGTGAGTTTTCATCTAACGCACCGCTGCAAGAACAACAAGGGAAAGAACAGAAGCAGATTGTCTCAGAACTGGTGTGAAGGGTTGTATCCCAGTCTGAATGTGCGTTAAATACACACCAGCACTAATGAAGCTGCTCTGCTCAGTCTGGCAAACTGAAGTCACAAAGTGCTTCTCATTGTTTGATTTGTTTCCCTCTCTGCTCTCAGCTCCTCGCATCCCTCCAGACAAGAGGATCTTCACCACCAGTCACACTCCCAGCTGCCTCTTCCAGGAGGTCGACGAGAGGTATCCGACCCCCGTCCCTCAGTTCAGTCACAGCCGTGCTTTGTGTTTGACAACCACAAAGATAACCCCGCTAACCACCGTCTATATTACGAATGTTTTACTTTGAAAGACATCTGCAGTGATTCCTCCTCATTACGAGCTCACATGTCCTTCAACGCGTTTTAAGATAAACGTAAAAACGGATGCATTCCTGATTTGTCAGACTGGTGTCTGTCACGTCCTCGAGAGAGAAAGTCTTCATTCATTTCCTCTGTAAAGGTTTATTAGAACTTAGAGTGTGAGGACATGTGCTGTGTTTTTCAGGGCTGTGCCTCTGTTGGGTTACCTGCCCCAGGACCTGGTGGGGACCCCCATCCTGCTCTCCATCCACCCAGAGGACCGGCCCACCATGGTGGCCATTCACGAGAAGAGTGAGTCCGTTTAAAGTTTTATTTTACGTCTTTGTTCCCATCTTTTGTTTGAATCTACAAAAATAGCTAAAACAAACAATATAAAATTTTTTTTTAATCATTTTAACATTAAAAAGACTAATTCTACAGAGCTTTGGGAGGAAAACCTGACTTTATGTTTATCTGTTTCTTGGCTTGGTCTCAACGCGTTCTGTTGTTCGTGTCTAGTCTTTCAGTTCGCCGGGCAGCCGTTTGACTACTCGCCGCTGAGGATGTGCGCCCGCAGCGGTGAATATCTGACCCTCGACACCAGCTGGTCTTCGTTCGTCAACCCCTGGAGCAGAAAGGTGGCGTTTGTTGTTGGGCGCCACAAAGTGCGAACGTAAGGCTTTCTCATATTTGGATTTTTTTTAATTTTTTTTTTTTAAGCTTTGCTTTAATTTCTTACTGATGAGCATCAAAACACATTACTGTAGGATTGTTTTTGTTCCACATGGTGGAGCTGAAAGGGAAAATGGGACATTTTGTCTGTCTGCTCATCTGTGCATGTTGTGAGCTGGATAATTTGAAAAATTAGAGGTACCGACTGCCATGTTGAAATGTGGCTACATCTAAGAAAAGTTCCCTCAAAAAATGGGGTTGTCGGATCAGAATACAGCATGGCTGTCACTATAAAACTAAGCATTAAAAGAGCTGCATGTAAAGTCTTTAGCAGGCTTGATATTTAGTTTTTGATGTCAGATTTGGTGTAAATATACATGCAAAGTATCGATCCATCAAGCTCCATATCGCAGTAAAAAGTTTTAACCGGACATTTTGAGACTTCCAACTAAGGGTCAGGGGTAACACTAGAAAATGGGATTCTTTAAGGGGATCTTGTATTTTCATGACAATACTTTATATATAATTACTCGTAATTTGCGAGCGTCCAAATGTAGCGGTAGAGCTCGAATAATAAGGGGAGAATAATCCAAGTTTCATTAGAGCGCTTGTACAATATAATTCAAGTTATCACAGTTGCATATCACCAACACATTAATACAACTAAAATAATTAGTTTATTTGTGGTAATACAAAACTATTTTTTCAATCCTTTTTCAAAGTATCAGTGAATACATGTCCACAACAATGATCTAGAATCAGAATGTGGATTAGAAGCACACGTTAGCTTTAGCTTATTCAGAATAGTAGCAGATACACTAAAAATACAACATACACAACAATATTTATACACAACCCTTTAAACACCATTTTATTTTTACTGAATTCTAGCAATGACAGTTTTAGTCACTTTTCGGTGCATTTTCTGTGCTATAATGCTAACTGAGCACTAGCCACTTTTCAGTGCATTTTCTGTGCTAAAACGGTAACGGAGCACATGTAATCATTCACCGATGCTACATGAGGCTATAACGGGGATTTCCGGATTCCACTCTGCTCACAACCGAAGATCTTGATTTCTAAGTTTCTCTCAAGCTAGTTTTCAAGCTAATAGCAGAAGCAGCCAGAAGTGTTGATCTCTTTTCAAGCTGTGTCAGTCTGTCTGATGCAATCTTAGCAGCCTCTGCATTGCTGGAAGGGGCAGGACAAGTCAACCTTACTGGCTGATGTCAAATCAGACTGTGTCAAGCTATTGGTTGTTCAGTCCATCATTAAAACACATAACCTGCGGGGTGCATTACGCAGTTTTAAAAGGTGTTTAACATTATAGATTGTTGAATGTGTTTATCAACCTATTTTAAACGCTCAATTTATGTGATCATATTTTTTCATTTTTGCTTGTGTTTTTAACACTGGGTTCTACTTGTCTTTAGGAGCCCTCTGAACGAAGATGTCTTCACCCCGCCGATGGGCTGCGAGAGCCGGGTGACCACGCCCGACATCATCCAGCTGAGTGAGCGGATCCACCGGCTCCTGGTGCAGCCGGTGCACAGCGGCGGCTCTCAGGGCTACAGCTCGCTGGGCTCCAGCGGCTCACGGGGCTCCCACCGCTCCCACCAGCAGCACCTCAGCGCCTCAGCCGCCTCCTCCAGTGACAGCAACGGCCCCGCCATGGACGAAGCTGCTGCCACCGTCACTTCACACAAACCCGTGAGTCTTGACGGTGTGGCTTTATATTGCAAACAACAAATCTGAACGTTGGCGTGACATTAACAGAGGCGTCTCTTCCCCACCAGATGACGTTCCAGCAAATCTGCAAAGACGTTCACACGGTGAAGACCAACGGGCAGCAGGTTTTCATCGAGTCCCGCAACCGCCCACCACCTAGAAAAAACACTAACGCAGGTGAGATGAAAGAACAGTCGAGTGATGTACCATTTATTTTCAAACAAACTTGGGCTTCAAACGCTGGGCTTCAAAGGAAACCCAAATGTTCAGTGTTCATCCTGTTTCTCTGTTTTTTCATGCAGGCACTGCAGGAATCAGAACCATCAACAGCGATTCAATCAGAGGTCTGATAGCAGACATGACTCAACCTCCTAAGGCTTTGGTTCCCGCGCCTCTCGCGCAGAAGGAGCCGTCCACCGGATACTCCTATCAGCAGATCAACTGTCTGGACAGCATCATCAGGTCGGTGTGCTGGACTGAACAAGTTTCTGTCCAGGCGTTTGTAAGCGTTTAACTCACCTATGAATCTGTACATGCAGATACTTGGAGAGCTGTAACATTCCTACCACTGTCAAAAGGAAGTTCGGCTCCTCCTGCACCGCCTCCTCCACGTCTGATGACGACAAGCAGCCCGACGCCGGCGGAAACGGCAAAGGTACTTAAACTATCCAGTCAAGCGTTCTCAGATTATTAGAGGCAGTCATATACAATTATCTAAATATGAAGTCCAAATAATGCTTGAGTCATGAGTTTGCACTTTTCTTGGATCACTAACAAAGCTGGTTGTTGTGTTTCTGTGAACTGTGACGACGATCTCTCTTCAGGTGGTTCAGTTAACCTCGTAAGTGAACCACCTCCTCTGCCTCCTTTGACCATGGCCTCCAAGGCAGAGAGTGTAGCCTCAGTTACGTCTCAGTGTAGCTTCAGCAGCACCATCGTCCATGTAGGAGACAAGAAGCCTCCCGAGTCAGGTGGGCACCGTCAACACACTCACTCTCCGCAGGTCCTCGCCAAGAAAATGACGAGATCCCTGAAGTTCTTTGTTTGTTTTTGTTTTCCTAAACTTTCTGACCTTACTATACATTTGGAGTGGGAAAGGGAAGTCTTTTTGTTTACAGGCCCTGTCTACACTACTCCAGAAATTTTTATAAGCGGGTATTTATTTTCTAATTTACCAGTACTTAATCCTGACAAGATGCTAAAATACCCGTGTCTGTCACTAGGGGGCGAGAACCTCCACAAGAACAACATCAATTACTTAGAAAGAACATCTTATCTGGCCTTACGAGTCTATCAAATCTGTTTTTCTTTATATCCTGGTTTTATCTCAGTTAACCATTTCAGCACATAATCAAACGGCAGCTGAAGTGGGATAAAGTGAGACGGCTCCAGATTAAAAAATGCTAAGAATGCCTAAATTGTTGTGGTTTCTAGGTGGAAAAGTGCATAAAACAGGCTGCTACATAGCTGTTTCTGAAAAGCATAATTTCCTTTTTGCTTAAAGGCATGAGTGAGGCACACAAAGTAATTTGTTTTTACAAAGCTTTACTTTGTAAAGGTGCTTTTCTCACCAAAATCTCCACATGTAAGTTAAGTAGAGGTGCAAACACAGCAGAAAAATCTGTTTTAAAAAATAAAAATGTCTGAAGTTGTGTGGACAAGGCCAAATTCTCTAGAATGATCTGGAAATGTAGGTTTTTCTTTCTCATCTCAGATTTTTTTTTTCAGCAGCTTTCATTTTTTTTTTGGGGGGGGGGGGTTATTTTGTACTTAATATGAGTTTTAAATTTGCA
>JAVCKU010000161.1:9548836-9559539 GCA_032273985.1 Hypsolebias coamazonicus | reverse complement strand
TTAAACCGAAACTGAAAGCACATGGCGGCCGTAACGTCTTTTTAAACACGTTTTTTTCAATGTAAAACAACAACAGCTTGCTTAGAACGCCGTTTTAATGTGATTCCAAATAGTTAGCTAACACAATACCCTAAAAAAAACGAAAAAAACAAAATGCTGCATAAAAAAGGCAACGTGAGGTGTGATGACGTCACTGGGGCGGCGGTCGTAAATGCGAAAATCTGGGAACCGAGCCGGTCGTAAACCGAGGACCACCTGTATTTTGAAAAGTGTAACAGTTACAAAAAATAAAAGTCATGGCACTTAAAGAGTGGAATGTTTTAATATGAATGGCTAGAATAAAAGTATGCAGAAGTAGTTAGAATAACAAAAACATACACAAGTTTAGAAAACAAAATGAAAACGGAACATTAAAAGAAGTAGGGAATTAAAACACTATCAGTAATCCATAAATGGGGGTTATAAAATGATTGGTGTGAAAGGCCAGACCTAACGCAGTGTCGTTGTTATTCCTCAGGGGTGCGCTGTTCACGGGATTACCCAGCAGCAGGAGGGGGCACCAGTCACAGACTGGGCCGCAGCGCAAAGAGACTCAAGCACCAGGAGTCATCGGACCAGCACAGCTCTTTGGGCCTAAACGTGAACCGTCAAGACCCCAGAGTCAGCGCGGGGCCCATGTCCCTCAACGGCCCCCTCGGAGCCCCCACAAACTCCTCCTCCTGGCCCTCTATGTTCTCCCAGGCCAGCATTCCAGCAGCCCCCTTCGCCCCCGGCATGCTTCCATTCTACCCCGTCTACCCGCCACTCGCACAGCCCCTCCCTGTCCAGGACCCGTCCCGTTTCCCCCAGACCCAGATGGTGCCCCCCATGATGGCCCTCGTTCTGCCCAACTACATGTTCCCCCAAATGGGGGCGCCCATTTCTCAACCCGGACAGTTCTACAATCCCAACTTCAGTTACCCCTATGTCCCACCGGTCCCCATCCCCTCTGTGTCCAACCCAGTCCCCATCCCCTCTGTATCCAACCTGGTCCCCATCCCGGGTCCCTGCGCCCTGTCCCGCAGCAGCACCCCCCAGTCCTTCACTCAGACGCCCGGGGACCGTGACGGCGCCCAGTCGCCCCTCTTCCAGTCCCGCTGCTCCTCGCCTCTCAACCTGCTGCAGCTGGAGGAGTCGCCAAGCAACCGCCTCGAGGTCGCCACGGCGCTGGTGACATCACAGCAGGCCCCGCCTTCTGTGCAGGGCGGGGACTCAGCCAATCAGAGGAGCGCAGACGGTACCTCCAAGGAGACGGAGAACGTAAGTGAGGCCTTCACGTCATTTAAGATCTGTCTTTAATTATCGCCCTGTTAGTAAAATATCTCAAGAATGGGTTTTAATGAAACTCAGAAAGTAATCTGTACATCTACAGCTGATCAGCTTTTGCAGTCAACCCAGTTCAAGATGGCTGCCAGCAAACATAGTTATGATTCAGTTTTACAGGTGGTAGTAGCTGAGAGTCATTCACAGCACGTCCTCTGAGCACCAACTGATTTTTAGTTTCAAGATTTGACCAAAACAGGAACAACGGTCATTTCTCTACCCACATTTTGTTCCAAAATGGCATGAAGTGTGCGTGTAACTCATCCCCTTTTCATTTTTTCTTCGTTAGGTTGAAGCGATCGAGTCCAACCAGGATGCCATGTCCACCTCCAGCGACCTGCTGGACCTGCTGCTGCAGGAAGACTCCCGCTCTGGCACCGGCTCGGCCGCCTCCGGCTCCGGGTCCTCGGGCACCAGGTCCTCGGGTTCAGGCTCCGGCTCCAACGGCTGCAGCTCCTCGGGCACCAGCGGCACCAGTCAGTAGATCCAATTTACGTTTTTCTTTTCTCCACACACACACCTCAGAACGTCCCGAAAAGACTCCTGAGAGGAGGTTTATTTAGTTTCACGGAGGTGAAGGGCGGAGGGCACTGATGTTTCCCTCACATCCTGCATGATGGACGTTAGGAGACCGTTTCTGTCAAAACAGTCTGCAACGTGCACAGAACATTAATTTCTGTGCTGAATCACATCTTTGTTGTCAACACAGCAGTTTATCGGGTTAGGTTTCGGACACCCGCAATAAGTGAAAAACCGTGAAGTAGGGACGTTATATTAATTTTAGTATTTAAGTATATTTTAAGCTTTATAAACCCTTCCCACCTTCCCACACTCTTCTATTAAACGTACATCACTTTAACAACATGCATATATGAACTGTACAGCACTGCAACGTTTTACTCACCGGCCCTGCAGAACACAGCGGCTCGGTTCCGGTTCGGCAGATCTACACTGCCGGTTCTGGTCGGCGCTCTGCAGCCCTTGAGCACCAAAATGCTTTTGGAGGGAGCCGGACCTTCGGATGGTCAGCCACCATGTGGTCATGATTCAGTCCAAATCCATATGGGGGAAGTCCCGGTGGGCTCCGGAGAGAACGCCGGACTTCCGGGCGGGTCCTCCCCGCTCGTAGGGCCTCGTGCTCACCGGATTAGACTCATCACCGATGAGTCTGGAGGTCCGGTTCTGGTCCGGTTCTGTGCGGCTCTCTGCATGCGCTGGGCATCAAAGTCACTATGAATAAGGACCGAACTTTTTCATATTGGATCAAAACTTTCCCTCCGTTTCAGCAGGAGGCAACGGCTGGAAGTACTGTTGCTCCTGGGCGGTGCACTGGTGGCTTCTGGGAAATGCAGTTCTTTTGAGTGGCGATAGTGTAGGCTAATTGAGGGAAAACTACAAAATGGCGACACCTGTCCGAAGTATTATTTATTCAACTTTTTACTGTATCCCGTACCGTCCCAATCAAATGAGTGTTTGTTGACAGCCATGTGTCGTGCACAGTCTTACTTTGAAAAACAGCAAAAGAGCGCGTCCGCAACAGTCGACCCGCGAAGTAGCGAGGGACTACTGCAGTTCTGAGTTTGACAACAAGAGTATTACATAAAACTTTTCATAAACAAGCGACAGCGAGTTCTTTTACACTCAAGGTCCGTCCAGATGTCATGTTACATAAACACTTTTTATTCTGTAGAAGACCGAGTGCTGCCTGCAGCAGATGATTAAACTTGAACCAGCTTTATCTGACCTGCTGGAGTAGAAACAAAAACATTTTTATCAGCATGTTTCCTCTAAGGACAGGATTGTTGACGTTACGTGTTTTCTTTTTCTTTTATAAATTAAAAGCCACGTGTTTGTGTCAGAGCAGGACGCCCACTTTGTGCGGACAAAGTTCATTCTCCTCGATCTTCATCCAAACCGCCTCCTGCAGCACAGTGTTGGTGTTGATATTAGGATTCAGTGAAATCAAGGGCATGAGAGAAAGGACAGGAAGCAGTTTTTAAATCCCGCCCTGTTTTCAGGGTTTCCAGTGACTCTGGAAATCAGGAAAAATGATTGTTTAAAAGTCGAGCACAATGGACTCTGGACACTTTAGGGGAAACTTTGCTTTTTAGTTTGTATATTGTTTCAAAGTATCATTTCCCCACATGATTGGGGTGTCTGTTGTAGAGGCTGCAGATTAATTTATGGTGGACAAGGCCACCATTGGCCACCCCCTGGCTCCGCCATTGCAGCTGGTGGTGCTTTCTTCTTTCGCCAGGATCTGTCACTCTGCGCCGCCTTAGATAAAGAAAACTCCTATCTCTTCTCCTCCACAGTGTAACTCCTACACACTCGAACATCTTGTAATAAAACCATTTAGGTTTCCCTGCTGTTAAGAAAAGCAATCGTCTAGAAAACTGCAAACATTCACTATTCAGATCCTTTCGTGTCGGGGACATCGGCGTACCGCTTGTTTGAAAAATAACTACATAGTTGATAATCTCCTGTTTCTAGTGCTGCTGCAGATCATGATGATGTTTGTGATGCATTTAATATTTAGTTTTTGAGGGTTATTGTCTGAATGTTTATGAAGCAGTCACTATGGTGATCCATTTTTCTTTGTTACATTTTTCAGCATCTTTCTCATTCCACAATTTTTGTGCTACTTCAACAAATCATAAATCAAAACATTCAGTTCATTCAGGATAATCCTGCAGTGGCTTTTGGTTTTGGTGCAACTTTAGCTTTTTGAAATATTTAGCTTTTTTGTTTTCTATTTCTTTTAATTGAGCTCATTTTACATCCTTCAAATCTTTAGATGTGTTTACAACCTTTTACTGCTCCTTTCACATGTTGTTCTGCTTCAGCTTCCTTCTGTACATTAAAACTTTTTTCAGCTACTTTCAGATGTTTTTTTCAGCTGCTTTGTGCTCCGTTCAGATTCTTTCTGCTAACTACTGTTGTATAATGTACATATATATACTGTATAATTTTAAAGCCACGGCATTTCTCATTTAAACTACTCATTTTCTGTATATTAACCCCAACTACAGCTGTTTTCAGATAAATTCAAGTTTTTCATGGTAATTTCTGCTACTTTCAGCCTAACTGACTTATTTCTTCTAATTTCAACTTATGATCTTTTCAGCTATTTTCTGCTACTTTCAGTTATTTCAGTTACTGTTTAGCTGCTTTATGCTAATATTAGCTTTTTCAGCTAATTCCCCATATTTTGCACTCATTTCAGCTTGTGTTTTTCTGCTTTGTCCTGCTGATTTACACTTGTTCTACAGTTGCAGTTAAATTTCAGCATGTTTTTAGCTTATTGCAGCTGTTTTTCAGCAATAAGCATTCACACTGCATTTTCACAGGAAATACAGTTTCTCTAGTTTGGGTTGTTTTTTCTCCTTTCAGCAGTTCCTGTCGTCGTTGCATCACAGAAACTGAAACATCCTCATTTTCTTTTCTCTCCGTCCGTCACAGACGAGCGTTTCCGTCTCAGATTTGGTCAAGTTGCCCTCAAGTTGTGTTTTTTGTTTGTTTGTTTGTTTCGTCACGTATCTGTGGCACGGAACAGGTTTTTTTTTTTTTTTTTTTGTTTTTGAAAACAGCTTAGTATACAGAAAACTACTATTACTCATAACTCAATCAGGATACGTGTGTTGAAGCTTTTTATGATGATTGAGATTAAAAAACGGTAAACGCACACATTTCTACACAAATATACCAAAAAAACGTGCACCTGCGCTTTTATTTTGGTGCACTAATATAGTTTTATTCATAACATTTATGTGTCTGACTCCAACAGAACAGAAAAGCAAAGTCATTTTAAAGAAAATTATTGATGAGCGGATAACTTTGATCATACATGTATTTCCTTAATAATGTCAAATAAAATGGAGATTTGTCAGTATTTCTGGGTTCTCATCATACCTTTGTACATCAGTCTGTTGGTGATGACCTGCGAGGGGACTCGAGTGAATCCGCAGGTTTATTTAAGAACGTTGGTTGTTAACGGTTAAACCTGTCGTCCTCTCAGGCAGCAGCCAGGGCAGCCACACCAGCAAGTACTTCGGCAGCATCGACTCGTCGGAGAACGACCACTCCCGTAAGCAGCCGGCGGGAGGCGGCGGTGGGGGCGAGGAGCAGTTCATCAAGTGCGTCCTGCAGGACCCCATCTGGCTGCTGATGGCCAACACGGACGACAAGGTCATGATGACGTATCAACTTCCTGTCAGGTACGGCCGTGGACGACACCACTAAAGATCTGAGACGGTTTATAGAAAAACAAAGAGGATGTTTTGAATCTGATAGAAGTGGGTTATGATGTGTTACCAAATGAAACTAAAACTAGGAAAGTGGGCTCGTTAAAGTGAGCTTCAGGTGGTTCAGGTGGTCCAGGTACATGAGTGTCATGTTGTCGTTTCTCTGGATTAAGTGCTAGTTTTCTTGATCCATCTTTTCATGGTTGCATTGTTACTTGAGCCGTTTGTGTTTTACACTTCAGGGCCACTGGCGGTACGGCAAGACAATATATCATTTAATGTTGGACAAGAAAAATTCAGTCTTCCACATCAAAATGAGCAGATGTTCTTAATGCCATTCGTCCTTTACTAATAAGAGTTCAGATAAATATTATTAAATAGGATAAGAAAACAGAGAACTTTATTAATTCCGCAGGAAATTGTTGTGCCAGAGTTTCAGTACAAAGGAACACACAAATATTATTTCAAATATTATTGTTCTCAACTAAATGGCATGACTTTTTTCTAGGAAGTACATTTAAAATAAATTTCATAAATCAGGAATAAAACAAGATAAATAGGTTTAGTAAATTATCTATTCATAAAAATGGCTACAAATCACGTTAAAAAAATTATTCAGCATGTGAGATGGATCATTTTGAAAATTAGTTCAACAAGTCACTCATTGTAGGCATTTTTAAATAGAAGTTTTAACGTTTTTTAATTTTATTTTTTATTTTCTTAAATAAAATTAAAAACATTATAGACTTTGTTAATGTAGTTTTAAACATAAACTATTAGTATAACTCATTGAAAAGGTACATTTTTCATCTATTTCAGACATGAACAACTGGACTAATAGCTGCCAGAAATGTCGTAAAAATGTAAAAAAAAAAAATTATAACTTAATTGTTGAGATGACATTTTAACATGAAATTGTAAGTTATCGCTTGTAAATGTGTGAGATGTTAGTTTCTTCTTGTAGGGATTTTATTTCAACTATTAAAACTGTTTAATGTCAATATAAGACTTGTTTTTATCTGTAGCTGAGAGGCCACAACGCATCAATAAGAAACGTGACGTAGTTTGTCCCAAAGAACGTTTTATAGATTTAAAATATTGATTGTTGACGAGAAGAAAGCCTTAGTGGATAACTGAAATGTTTTGTTTTTTGTTTATTTTGCTCAAAATTTCATTTATAGATCTCTATAAATCATATCCAGTCTAAATAGTAAATGTTAAAACAGCCATTTAATCTATTTTTGGCGACTTTTAGAAATCTTAAACGTGGTTTTTACTAAAATAGTGTCAGGTGTGGAGACCTTGAATATGTCTAACTAGTTTAAATGTTTTTGATTGTTTTGTTTTAACTCTACGTTAAGTTTGGTTTGATTATATGCTACAATGGCTTGCCATACATGAATATTTGGGCACATTTGAACCAACCTGTAGCCAAACTGGCAGAATTTGCCTTGATGTTGACCCTCCTGTCAATAACAGGGACATGGAGACGGTGCTGCAGGAGGACCGCGAGGCCTTGAGGAACCTGCAGAAGCACCAGCCTCGCTTCACGGACGATCAGAAGAAGGAGCTGAGCCAGGTGCATCCCTGGATCCGGACGGGCCGCCTGCCGCGAGCCATCAACATCCCCGTAAGCTGCGCGGCTAAAACGCCACAGTACGTTTGAGCAACACCCCTCAGAAACAGAAACTAAATGTGGTTTGTGGTTCCAGGGCTGCGCGGGCTGCAAGTGTCCCCCTTCTGTGCCCCCCGCCACCCCATTCGATGTGGAGATCCACGAAATGGAGCTGTGCGCCGTGCTGAAAGCGCAGGAGGAGTGCGCCGGTTCAGCTGAGCAAAACCTCACGGAGACGGCGATGGACGACGTTCAGCTGGAGGACGAGGAGGAGGACGAGGAGGAGGCGCAAAAGGACAGTGCAGACACAACGGCAGAGAAGCAGAGCGCGACCTCTGAGACTGTCGAGGAAAAGACTTAAATTTAAAAAAGAAAAACACGTAGGTTCATCGCGACCTTTCTGCCGTGCCGCAGAAAAACTCGCGTTCCAGGACTTTGAGCTCGGGACGCCAACGTACGACCAACGAGCTCCGCGGGGACAAAAAGGTGCCGGTCCTCGCTCAACACGCAGGACATTCGATTCGCCTGATCCCTAAAGACCAGCCGAAATAAAAACACTCAGTTTTACAGAGTGACCTGGTCCTTTCCCTCGACGTTGTTCAAGTTTATTCAACGTGTCACGTCGGAGGAGGACGCAGGGGAGCGTGTTGGACGAGCAGAAAGATGGACGATCACCGGTGAAGACTTCATATTGACTGTTTCTGGGCTCTGCTCTCACTTCACTCCTGTAAAATACAATTAAATGTTTTTTTATGTTAAAAAATAATAAAAATCATATAAATAAGAAGCTACTTTTACATTAAAATTGAAATGTGCAGTAAGAGTCAGATAATTTTTTTAAGCTTGATGTATTTTTTTATACTTTTATCCTCTAAAAAAATGCCCCAAGAATGAATCTGCACTGTAAAACATGTACGTTAATTTAATGGTTTTTTTTATTATTATTTGAAAATGATATCGGGAACAGAAACTGTATTTTTGACACTGGAGTCCAGTTGTTTTAGTTGATGTTCACTTTGTGTGGCACTTTGACTATCACTGACCGGCACTTTAAATGTCTATTGAGCGGTGATCCGGTCAATAGCAGTGAAAACATAAACCCAATCGAAAAATCATCACAGACAATATATTTTACGTTTTTTTTTTTTTTTTTTAAGTTAGAGCTGTGGAGAGCGTTTGTGCTACCTGTGCTTACTCGTGATTTTAAAACCCTAAACGTTCAAAAAAACATTTCCCAATTTCAAATCCGTCACTCATTTCCTCTGTGTGGCACTGATCCGGTCGTGTGATACCCTCTGCTTCGTGGCGTCCGCGACAGTTTAATATTTTTTTTGGTGAAGTTCTTTGTACAAAAAAAGATGTCAATAAAATGCAAAACACAAAGCTTGACTGATTTGTTTTTCCCAGCCCGGTTTTTCTGCATGTCCTCGCAGTTTATTTTCGTTGCTGCATGTTTTTGCAGCAGTTGGCGTGAGTACACAGACGTGTCCAGAATAAACTGGAAGCAAAGACCAGATGAGGCTGCTGCTTTCTTAACCCAACCACAGGCTCAACTGTGGTTTGAACACATAGTGGTTGGGCGAAGCCTTAAAAAAAAAAAAGACAAAGGCATGTCCTTGTTTGGATGAACTCTTAATTTCAGTGCACATCATGACTGTAGTAACTATGGTAACTAGGCCTGTCACAATAAACAATAATATATCAATTAATCGCATGATAAATGAAAATTATCACCCTCTTTCATTCATCGGCTTTATCGTTTCTTCGCGTCTCTCTTTCTGCTGCAGACATTGGACGACAAAATTGCTCCGGTGTTCTTCACTGACCCTTTCTCTTTTTTCTTTAAAATCTGTTTTAACCGTCCAAAATGACGTTTTTGGATCATTAAAAGCATCTAAACTGAGAAGCTAAGGAGCTACAAGCTAAGCTAACAGGCCGACGTCGAGGGGAAAAAATCCTCCGTCTTGCTGAAGCTCCAAAATTCACAGTTGAAACCTGTGCCTTCATGTAAAAAGTTGGTTTTCTCTGCGAAAAGAAGCTGAAAATTTGTTTGCTCATTTTTTTATTAAAAGCTTTGTGAGAAAAATGCTATGCTATAGAGCTCAAACCACACTGCCATTTTGAGAACGGAAAAACAGGAAGGAGAGACAGCCCATGTCACGTCAAGGGGCCTCCCTCCCATTTTTCGTAATGCGACTCGCTGCTTGCTCCCTTACTATCCATTCTTGGGTTAAAACAGTCTTATGCTGCCATCTAGTGGCCAAAAAAAAAGGTACTACACATAAAACTACTGGTAATTAACTGTTTCTTCTTAAATTTGACAATAATTACTAGCTATTATCAATTTTCAAACAATATTATCGTTTATTGCAATAATTTCTTACACAGTCACCCAGCAAAATTTGTTATCGTGACAGGCCTAATGGTATCAGGTGTATTTCAAACTCAGATGGCTGTCAATCAAATTGTATTAGTACTATTAATATTAAACCTTTATATTGCCAGGGAAAAAAATCCCTTTGAGATTAAAAACCTCTTTTTCAAGGGCGTTCACACCTCGTCTGCATGGCAGGGGTGCCCAATACGTCGATGGCGATCTACCGGTCAATCACAAAGGCCTTATGGGTAGAGGCGGCTGCAGTCCAACGTTTTTCTGGACTAACAACAGTTATAATAAATGGCAGAGAGCAGAGTGTTTTTGTGCTGCTCACCCTTTTTCAGCATGTAGGAGCAAAACTAATCAAATCCAGTTCCAAAGAGACGTCGGTGTGTTCATTAGTTTGGACGTAACTGTCATACAGACGCTGCATGCACGACAAATCAGGGTTGCCAGATAAATTTTAAATTTCATATTTATCCCCTCCTTTTCTGTGCATATGTTCAACACACACCTCATCTTAGAACATCTTTACTCAACACATATGACATTAAAATATAATTTTAAAGCCACGGCATTTCTCATTTAAACTACTCATTTTCTGTATATTAACCCCAATAAACATAAAAAACAAAACCCCACTTAACGTTTCCAGAGGTTAGTCTCGTGTAAACAGAGCCTTATAAGTAGATCACTTTGACTTGGTCATTTTAAAAGTAGCTTACATGCTGAAAAAGTGTGGGCACCTGCATGGTTTACACAAAACTGTTAGCATGATTAACTCTTTCACTTATGTTTCCAAATACAGTACAGGTAGTCCTCGAGTTATGGCGCCCCGACTTACGGCAACTCGGACTTGCGAACGCTTCCCAGTGACGTCATCACGCCTCTCATTGACTTTCAATAGTGCCGTTTCTTTTGTGTGTGGGGTGTTAATACCTTTCACTTTAAGATCCTGTGGACTCCTCCCCCTCTCTGGCGTCCATCTTGTTCTGTGAACACAACAACATGTGCTGGAGGAGTCCATATTGTTTGTGCTCTAAGGCGGTGCAGCCTGTAAAATTAGCAGCAGCTCTTGTTCTAATAAACTTTGTTGGTTGGACTT